>CM069913.1:22574285-22816303 GCA_036172215.1 Camellia granthamiana | reverse complement strand
AATTCGGCCGCCGATAAGGCCTTCAATTAGCAGTTTAAACATATAAATTCTAACATATAATCAATCAATCAAACAGATGCAATGTGCAATTCAATAGATAACTTATTCAATTTCAGTTTCGATTTCAATCAGTTCATTCAGTACTTCAGTTAATCCAATTATCAGTCATTATCAGTCCAGTTTAACAGAAATCAGTAACTAATTCAGTAGGTTATCGATAATCAGTACGAGGGTTGTTACATGGATGTAAATTCTGTTTTTTTCCTGTTTTGTTCTGTAAAAATGGCAATCTGGATTCTGGAATTGTAAAATGATTCGGTGGGCAGTTTTTTGTTTTTCAAATGGATGAACATCATGTATTTATATATATATATATATATATCTATTTTCATGCAGTTCTGATTTTGAACATCATTAAAAAAAAAAAAAAAAAAAAAAAAAAAAACTGTCTGCGTTGCATTTCCTGACTGTTTGAAACAGAGCATCTTTTGTGTTCTTATTTTCTGAGTCATAAAATATTGAGACTTAAGGTTTGGTGATTGGTCTGATAAGAAACATGGATCATGCTGGCTATGCGGTAACCAATAGAGACAAAACCAAGTGGATAGAGAGAAGCCAAATACCCACTTTCCAGTCATAAAAAAATTTAAAAAAAAAAGTGTGGAATTTGGGGAAAACACAAACTGTGAAATGTTTCAGTATGAATACAATTCTGAAGAACTTTTCATATTAAGAATTTATTTGGCATTTAATACTTATCCATGCATGTGATTTGTGGTTTGTTTTTGGGCATTTACTGGGTGTTTGAAAAACCGAGCACCATTATGATCTAATTTTCATATAAAGAATTGGTTTGGATTTTTTTTTTTTTTTTTTTTTTCACTTGATGCATGTGTTTTGTGGTTTAAAAAAAAAAAAAAAAAACTATTTGTTTTTGGACCCGTCAATTCTATTTATATATATATATGTATATAATTGGGATTGCTGCAAATTATATAATATTTCGGGGTAACAAATTAAGAAATCTTTAAATTTAATGTAATTTCATACAACGTCTACAGAAATTTAATTTTCTAACGTTCTAAATATAAGTCAATTCAAACAAGATGTCACAAAAGTGATCTCTCTTGTCTAGATTGTTTTATATGGAATGTTTTGATGTTCATGTATGTGTATCTCATGCGGGTATTTATCGGTCCAAAGACATGATTAATACTTGGCAGAATTACACACACATATTGTGGTGATAAACATGTGCCAATTGTCAAGGGAACCTAATGTGAATGATAAATCCATCAAAAGATAGATTTGTTATTTGACATAACTTATTGTCAATGTTTGATCATTACAACAAGAATACCACTTACAGTTAATATCACTACCCAAAGGCTTGGTATTAATGTTGTGCTCGGTCTCTTAAGATGTTGTCATTAAATTAAATTATTTAGAGATTATCTGTTTGGTTACTTAATGTGAGCATAATTGTTTATTCGTTTTATTTTATTCAGCTTTAATGTCAACTACTTCAATCTCTGCCAACATGAACAATGTTCCAATGTTAAATGGAACAAACTTTAAGGACTGGAAAGAGAACATATTGATTGTTCTCGGCTGCATGGACATAGACTTGGCATTAAGAATGCCAAAACCGAATGATCTCACTGAACAAAGTACTCCTGAGGAAATTGTGTACTTTGAAAAGTGGGATCGTTCTAACAGGCTAAGTCTTATGATCATGAAGCGTGGGATTCCAGAAGTTTTTCGGGGTGCAATAACAGAGGATGTTACCGTTGCCGGTGAATTTCTTTTAGAAATTCAAAAGCGTTTTGCTAAAAATGATAAGGCTGAAACAAGCACGCTTTTAGCAAGCTTGATTTCAATAAAGTATAAAGGCAAGGGTAATGTTCGCGAGTACATCATGGAAATGTCTCATCTTGCTTCAAAACTTAAGGCACTAAAGCTCGACCTATCTAATGATTTGCTCGTGCATTTAGTTCTCATCTCTCTTCCTGCACAATTTAACCAATTTAAGGTCAGTTATAACTGCCAGAAGGAGAAACGGACTCTCAATGAGCTCATTTCATTTTGTGTGCAAGAGGAAGAGAGATTGAAGCAAGAAAGGACTGAAAGTGCTCATCTGGCAAGCACCTCCAAGCATACGGGCAAAAGAAAGCATAAGGGAAAGGAAGTTGCTGCTCCTAAGGGTCCGAAACCAAAGAAACAGAAAGTGCAGGATGGTTGTTTCTTTTGTGGCAAGCCCGGACATAGAAAGAAGGATTGTGCCAAATACGTCGTCTGGCGTGTAAAGAAAGGTACATTTCATGTTTTGGTCTGTTCTGAAATAAATTTAGCTTCAGTACCAAGAAACACTTGGTGGGTAGATTCTGGTGCTACTACTCACATATGTGTTTCTATGCAGGGTTGCCTGAACTATCGAAAGCCAACTGATGCTGAAAGATACATCTTTGTGGGTGATGGCAAGTCAATAGAAGTTCAGGCAATAGGGCACTTTAGATTATTGCTGAAAACTGGTTATTATTTGGATTTATTAGACACTTTTGTTGTACCGTCCTTTAGACGGAATTTAATTTCTGTTTCTGTATTGGACAAATTGGGATATTGTTTTTCTTTTGGAAATATGAAGTTTAGTATGTCTATTAATTCAAATGTTGTTGGTACTGGTTTACTTAATGTGTTTGATAATCTATATTTGCTCAAAACTATTGCATCTTATAATGAAACCTTGCACGTGGAATCACGAGGTACAAACCGTAAATTAACTAAGGAAAATTCAGCCTCATTATGGCACAAACGCCTAGGTCACATCTCTAAATCTAGAGTTGAGCGCCTTGTGTCTGATGGAATTTTGGACTCTCTTGATTTTTCAGATTTTGATGTCTGTGTTGAGTGTATCAAGGGAAAACAGACCAAAATAAAGAAATATGGTGCCCATAGGTCTACAGATGTCTTAGAATTAATTCATACGAACATTTGTGGGCCATTTCCTATGGCGTCTTGGAATGGTCAACAATATTTTATCACATTCATAGACGACTATTCCAGATATGGGTATCTATTTCTTATCCATGAGAAATCACAGTCTTTGGACGTATTCAAAAAATTTAAGGCCGAAGTTGAGTTACAACTCAACAAACGGATTAAAAGTGTCAGGTCTGACCGTGGTGGTGAATACTATGGCAGATATGATGGATCAGGTGAACAACGTCCAGGACCGTTTGCAAAATACCTGGAGGAATGTGGAATCGTCCCACAATACACCATGCCAGGATCACCTAGCATGAATGGTGTATCTGAGAGACGAAACCAGACTCTTAAGGATATGGTAAGAAGTATGATCAGTCATTCTACTTTACCAGAGTCCCTCTGGGGTGAGGCTCTAAAGACAGCAACTTATATCTTAAATCGGGTGCCAACTAAAGCAGCTGCAAAAACACCTTATGAGCTTTGGGTTGGGCGAAAGCCTAGTCTAAAACACTTGCATGTGTGGGGGTGTCCTGCTGAGGCGCGGCCTTATAAACGTCATGAAAGAAAATTGGACTCTAAAACTGTTAGCAGCTACTTTATTGGCTATGCCGAACGATCACGGGGTTACAAGTTTTATGATCCCACAAATAGGTCAATATTTGAGATGGGAATTGCAACATTTTTTGAGGATGTTGAGTTTGGGGGGAGAAATCCAGTTAGAGACATTGTCTTTGAGGAGGAAGCAGGAGTAATTCCACTTCCTACTACTACTTTTGACCAATTACAGGTTCCTATACCTGTCATTGCTCGAGAAGTAACTTCGGATCCTCAACCAGACAATGTTGTTCAAGATAATATAGTTCAACCCCTCATTCAAGATGAGGTAATTGTTCCTGAGGAACAAACTCTACAACCTTAACCTCAAGAACCTGTGCCATTAAGGCGATCCACAAGAGAAAGGAGATTTGCAATTTCAGATGATTATCTTGTATATCTCCAGGAACATGAGGTAGAAAATGGAATGTCGAAAGATGATCCAATCAACTTTCGTCAAGCCATGGAAAGTTCCAACTCTCATAACTGGATAGAAGCCATGAATGAAGAATATAAGTCTATGCAAGACAATAAAGTTTGGGAACTTGTCCTATTACCAGTTGGTGCGAAGCCCGTAGGTTGTAAATGGATATTTAAAACCAAAAGGGATTCAAATGGTAATGTGGAGAGGTATAAGGCACGTCTTGTAGCCAAAGGCTTTACTCAAAAGAAAGGAATTGACTTTAAAGAAACTTTCTCTCCAGTTTCTTCAAAAGATTCTTTTAGGACAATTATGGCGCTTGTTGCATATTTTG
Source organism: Camellia granthamiana (assembly GCA_036172215.1). Classification (NCBI taxonomy): domain Eukaryota; kingdom Viridiplantae; phylum Streptophyta; class Magnoliopsida; order Ericales; family Theaceae; genus Camellia; species Camellia granthamiana. The sequence continues at coordinate 22,811,969 of CM069913.1, read as the reverse complement.
ATCTTGAGTTGCATCAGATGGATGTCAAAACAGCTTTTCTTAATGGTGACATTAAAGAAACAATTTATATGGTGCAGCCAGAAAACTTTGTGTCAGGAGACCCAAAGAATATGGTTTGCAAATTGACTAAATCCATTTATGGACTCAAACAAGCTTCTCGTCAGTGGTACTTCAAATTTCATCAAGTTCTCACTTCGTATGGTTTTGAAACTAATGTTGTTGATGAATGTGTGTATCACAAGTTCAGTGGGAGTAAACACATATTTTTGGTTTTATATGTTGATGATATATTGCTTGCCACAAACGATATAAACTTATTGCATGACACCAAGAGATTTCTATCTAAGAATTTTGAAATGAAAGATCTTAGTGATGCTTCCTTTGTATTAGGAATCGAAATACACCGAGATCGTTCTCGGGGTATTCTGGGATTATCACAAAGGAGCTATATCGAAAAAGTACTCAATAGATTTGGCATGCAAAATTGTAAATCAGGTGAAACCCCGGTTGCTAAGGGAGACAAGTTTAGTCTCAGCCAATGCCCGAAGAACAGTCTTGAAATTCAAGAAATGCAGAAGATTCCTTATGCCTAGGCTGTAGGGAGTCTAATGTATGCTCACGTATGTACGCGTCCGGATATTGCGTTCATAGTTGGCATGTTAGGCAGATATTTAAGTAATCCTGGCATGGATCATTGGAAAGCAGTCAAGCGTGTTATGCGATATTTACAGAGAACAAAGGAATATATGCTCACATATAGGAGATCGAATAAGTTAGAGGTCACTGGATATTCCGACTCCGATTTTGCTGGATGCCAAGACAGTAGGAAATCCACATCATGCTATATTTATCTGTTAGCTGGCGGAGCAATTTCTTGGAGGTCTGCAAAGCAGACACTCATAGCTTCATCCACCATGGCTGCAGAGTTTGTAGCATGTTATGAGGCATCAAACCAAGGGATATGGCTGCGGAATTTTGTCACTGGGTTGCGTATTTTGGAAGGCATTGAAAGACCACTTAAGTTATATTGTGACAATAAGTCTGCAGTTTTATATTCCAATAACAACAGGAGCTCGACAAAATCAAAGCATATTGATATCAAGTTCCTAGTTGTAAAAGAAAGAGTGCAGAGTAGACAGATTTCCATAGAGCACATTGGGACAAACTCCATGATAGCGGATCCACTTACGAAGGGACTACCACCCAAGGTCTTACATGAGCACACTGCTCATATGGGTGTTGTTCTATTTGAGAACATTTTGGTTTAGTGGGAGTTTGTATTTATATTACTGCTTTATGTCAGCCTTGAGTTTTTTATCTATGTAATTAGATTAATTTCTGCAGAAATGAAGTATTCAGTTTATTACACTCTGTTACGTATTGTGAAGTATTGATCTCAATAAAGTTAAGTAGGACCAGTTGGAAATAGGCATGTATGGATCACATTACATGTAATTTCCATGCTACGCATCCATGATTGATCTATGTTATTTAGCTGTATTGGTATACGTGACCATTGGTGGGTCGAGTTACGATTAATGTAACGAAGACCGCTTTGATCCTATATTAATATAGTTAATGGACAAGATTGTTTGGATACCCTCAGGTTATGATAACAAATGTCTGAGCTCACTAAAGTTAAGCACATTTTTCAGGTTACATATGTGGTCCAGTGGGAGATTGTTAGATAATGTCTCAATGGGACCACATAATTAAATGTGATGTTATCATTTATAAGAAGCCTGCAATTTAAGTGATTCAATTTAGTTAATAGGCTTAAGGGTATATGTGTTATGGACCTAATGTGTAGATACTAGTTGAGTAATTTCTATTTCTATGAGGGGCAGAAATAGAAATTAAAACAAATTGGTTAGGTTGGTTTTCAAAAACAAAACTGCCACACGGTTTCCTTGGTTGAAAACCAATTTTCAACCTTAAAAGGTTATGGTCCCTATTCCTTCCCAAGTGGTGAATACACTGCCATTTTTTCTAAATCCTCTCAAGGAGAAATATAAGGCATCAAAAGGGAAAGGATTAGAAGGCAATAACATAATCAATAACAAAGGATTTATTGATAATCACGCTTCCGTTTAACCGTTCATCAATGGATTCGGGTATGTGTTTATTTTTGTCTTGATTTCTTGGTGATACACATGGTAGACGATCCAAAGTATAAGGTTCATGTTCTGAAATTTTGTTTACAGTCTCAAAGAAACAAAAAATATTTAATTCGTAACACAAGACTCTGCTACGTATAAAAATAATAATAAAATTGTTACTTTATCATTGTTTGATCTCCATGACGCAGAACATAGCCATTGTTTGAATTATTTAATTCATTTTACCCATCTAGGTTTGATTTATGATTAACTACTTGTATAAAATATATATATATATTATTGGACTGTTGTACTAATTCAATGAATATATATATATAGATTATATGTGAAATTAAGTAATAAACTCATGTTTGCTTAAAGAATTCAAGTTGATTTATGATTGCTTCCTTTATTTGGACTTTCTGTGACTATGATTTTCTATATATATATATATATAAATAAAAATAAAAGAAGAAGGAAATAAGAAGTCTTGTATATGTGGTTTTTGAGCGAAACATCATCTTGTCTTGTCCAATATTGATTTAAATTTAACCTTGAATTTTATAGTGAGACTAATATGCTATTCAGATTATTCTATTGTAGTTGCATTGAATTCACTTGAATTTCATACAATAAATTATTTTAAATAATGTCCCTTCAAGCCTTATAAATTTTCGAGTTCATTGGAATGCTATCTAGAATAGTGAAATATTATATTACACACATTAAAGTAATTATTTATGCCATGAAAATTTATGTGAAATAAGAGCATGTATATACTATGTATTGGACTTATGGAATTTATTTTGGTCCAACTTTTAAGCAAAATCTAGTATAAGGTTGAATTATATGGGTTTTGGTCTTAGGATTTTCATGTGATATTATTCTGATTGCATGTATTATATATTATGTGCATTAAAAGATTATGTACTTGTTGTGACCATATGGATTTACTCACATTAATAAATTATGCCATATTTAAAAAATTTATTCTATTTTAAGAGTAGCCACAGCATCTTAAGACATAAAGATGTAGTGATCCTCAGTATTTTGATCACATAAAGTTAAAAATTAATTTGGCATTTTATATTGCAATTATGTTTTATAAATAATTTCTCAGTCCCACAGGAAATTAGTTATTTATAAAATTTAATTAGAATAAGATAATGAATCGGGTATTAAAGGGATTGAACACTCTATACCCATAGGTATGAGTTTTCTTTTCCTTGAATATTTTGGAATCCATTTAGCCTTATTATAAAGTAATAGAAAATCTAATAAAGTTTAGTGACCTCTACCCACAAGAAGGTTTAGATTTGTTACTGAATTTGACATTGGTTAATTCAGACTATAGTTATTGTTTCAAAGCATTAATAATGTTTTTGGTATTGCAGGGATTTCTACCTCTGTACTGTCTAATGAGTTTTCTCGTATTCCATTCTTGAACGGTGATAAATTTTTCGAACTGGAAGGACAAAATCCTTCTAAGATTAGGATGTATGGACCTCGATCTGGCTGTGAGAACCCTAAATTTTGTAAACCTTATTAGGTCCCAAAATTTTGAGTTACTATAACAAAGCCTTTAATTCGTTGATTGCTCGCAAATTAAACCCTAGAGCCGAAAACGTATCACGGACAAACCCATACAAACCCAAATCGACCCTGGAAGCTTAGAATCATAACACTCTAATATTAATTATTTAACTCTCAAATTTTAGATTAATTGCTGTAAACCCTAACTTCCGGTTTTTACAGTCTTCATTCAGTTATTTACCTTTAAATTCAAAGCAAGATAATACAAACCGAATTATTTTTCCTAAACACTAATTTATTAACTCTTCACTTAAAATAGATATTTTAATTGAGCCCAAACCCTCACATTTTTATTAAATCACAAATGGACCTCAAACAAATACCATTATATATATTTATATATACACTTGTACCCTAAAATCGTTTTTTAACATTATGTTTTACAATTTCCAAGATTTGTACACAAAATAAATAGGAAAATCTCCCCAAATCTCAAGGACATGACTAGCCATCATCATTATACTTTAGTATAAACAAATCCCTTGAATCTTGGAGCAATAATGACTTTGGTACCAATAAAGATTTGCTATGAGTATTTAAATTAGCCCTAAACCTAACTAGATCATAAGTAAATACATAAATAAGGTTTCAATACATGAGTTTAATTCCAAGCCCTCATTTCTTTTATTAAGAATTATCCCAAAACTAGTACTTGTACCTTGAAGTACCATCAATCTTGTAATATATATATGTATACACCTTGAGGGATGTGCCCTTGTACCTAAAATTAATAAAAAAAAATAACCCATCATTCTAGGAAAAAGTGAGGAGACAACTTTCAAGATATATCATCATGAAATTCTAGAAAAAAACACCACCTAGTATCCTACACCTAGGATGCTAATTCCTAAACTAGTTCTATTTTAACTAAATCTTGCCAAATCCTTGAGTAAGCCTCCCAAATCATCCCTATTTCCTTTAACACTTCAAACAAATCCTAAACTTTCCATCCATTTTCAACTAGTGGGCTTTTAGGACATTTTACATCAAAAATTGTCTATAAATATCAACCTCCCCTAGCTTGGCAAAGCACAAACACACATTAGGTTAGAGAGAGGGAGAAGAGCAAGAAAGAGAAGTCTAAGAGAAGAAGAGGGAGGGAGAAGAGAGCATTCTTGTGCAAAATAGCAAGTAAGCCACAAACACAACATTCTCTTTTATTTTCCTTCTGTCAATACATGTTTCTAAATAATGTGTTTCAGATCTGTTATTAAAGAGTTCTTATGTTAAAAATGCTAAGATTTGAGTATTGGTTCCATCTCTCTTGTATTTTTCCCATTTTGGTCCAAAACAATTTTTTTTGTACCAATCTCTCAACTTTGCAAAGGCACTCCTTCAAACAAATTTTCTGAGTTAAATATATGATAGTTAGCATATTTTCTTCACAAAATAAATGAAACTTTCCTTTGGTGGAATCCCCTTTTCATAAATCTTCTTGTTTTGGGCAAAATACCCCAAAATCTGTTTTTGCAGCCCACTTCCAGAAATTCTAGAAAAATGTACAAAATTATTCTGGACCTCTATTTTATGTCAAAATCTTCCTTAAGGTGTTAGCTTTCAACTAAAAATGGTTTCATCGAAAAACATCAAGCGGTATGCAAGAAAATCAAGTTTTCGTAACGGTTGATGGATTTGGACAGACTCTGGACAGATTCTGGACAGTACTGGACTATTTTCTAAATAACTTAAAATCTGGAAGAGTAATCCCATTTCCGAAAAATGTTCTAGAAACTAGATCAAATTCTCTACAAACCATAGGAAGACCAAGTCCAGTGGAAGATCTAAAATAGTCCTTTCATTTTAATCTTTATGTGATGCTAAATCTGGAAAATTTGTTATGCATGGATGTTTTATGGCCTTGTATTCATAAAAATGTTTATTAGCTTATGATCGTATCTTGGCATTATATTGTATGTGTTATGTTATGTTCTTTATCTTCTTCACCTTATGGATGCATGCTTGTGTGGACATTTTTATCTGGTTAAGTTGACTAACCTTGATGTAAAACATTTAACTTCAACAGGAAACCTAATTGGGAGGGTATTGGGTTTTCGAGCACTTGAATAATGAAAAGATGAGAATATGTGATATATGGATTTTTGGGATGCGTTTCCTATTTGAAAGTTAAAGTCTTGCGCAAGCAGTTGTCGCGTAAACCCTGGAATGGAACGGACGTATTCGGACTCCTTGCGACGGTTTGAATGGTGAGATAAGGTTGGGTCCGGATGGGACATTCAGGATGATAAAACTTTTTCTGGAAGGATGAGGTTGGATTCAGGAGATAAAACTTTTTCTTTTCGCTATCCCTTTTGAGGCCCTGCGGTTGGCGCTACGCGGTATATAACCGTTGGTAGGCATCCGAGGTTAGTTCTGCAACAAAGCAGCAAAAGGGGGAGTTCCGAATAGTCTGGTGTCCAATTCTTGTGGTTGGGAGGATGAAATCTCTTTGGGGGATTTCTAGTTTACTAACATCTAACTTGTAACCCCTTAGTTGAGTATCATGCTTTGCTATTTGATGTTATATTTGCGATTGTGTATTGGACTGTGAAAGAGGGACAGGGTGTGTGTGTGTGTTTACTGGGCATTCAAAGCTCATGGCGCGTCATGCCAGGTGCCGAAGAGGAGCTTATAGCTGGAGACGACAAACCTGAAACCTTTGAAGACTTTTGGCTATCCTAGAAAAATTAGAAGTTTCTTTTTGGATGTTTTGTAAAGACTTATTTGAAGACTTAAACTTTCTTCTGGAATGTAATGTAATGGAACCATCTTTTGAGTTATATATTGATTGTTATGTATTTATATTCTATGTAAGAACCTTATCGTTGCTTATGAGACCTTGTGTCAATACCTTTTAAGATCTGTCAAAAGGGTGGTGCGTTGTCTAAGAAAGCTGGACTTAGAAGGGAGGCTAAATTGACTCATCCGGCGATCTAGGATCTTAATTGGTTATTGATCATAGGACTCATTAGTGACTCTCCTTTGACTACAACCTATAGTGTAGAATCGGGGCGTCACACTGGCACTCCATGTAGATGAACCTTCTGAATGCACGGACGAGAGTTCCGCTGCAGAAAAGAGTGCTTATGATAAGTGGGAACAATCTAATCACTTAAGCCTAATGCTCATAAAGTCACATATCAGCCAGAGCATTAGAGGCTCAATCCCACCATCTGATAAGGTCAAGAACTACATGAGGGCTATTGAAAAGCAATTTGTTAGTTCTAACAAAGCATTGGCAAGCACTCTAATGAACAAACTATCAAAAATGAAACATAATAATTCTAGAAGTGTGCGTGAGCACATTATGGAAATGAAGGATATTGCAGCTCGTCTTAAGTCCTTAGAGATTGAGATTTCTGAGTCATTCCTTATCAATTTCATACTAAATTCTCTTCTTGTGGAATATGGGGCATTCCAAATTTCTTACAACACACCGAAGGAAAAACAGTCTATCAATGAACTTTTGACCTTGTGTGTTCAAGAAGAGGAGAGATTGAAGCTTGGAAAAGTGGAAAGTACTAATTTAGCAACACATAAAGGAGGGCAATGGAAAAAAGGCAAAGGTGATCAAAAATGGAAGAAGCTTGGTAAAGTGCCATTCAAAAATCATGGCAATAAGGATGTATGCTTCTTCTGCAAGAAAAATGGTCACATGAAGAAAGGCTACCCCAAGTATAAGAAATGGCTTGAGAAGAAAGGTAATCTCTTATCTCTTGTGTGTTATGAATCTAATTTTGTTAATACTCATCAATATGAGTAGTGGATTGATTCGGGTTCTACAATTCACATTGCTAACACCATGGAGGGCTTTTCCAGCCTAAGGAAACCGACGAGAAGTGAACAAGACATCTACTCGGGGCAATGGAATGCATTCTCACGTCAAAGCTGTGGGAACTTTTAGACTTATTTTAAAGAGTGGCTTTGTTTTGGATCTTAAAAACACTTTTTACATTCCACTTTTTCTAAAAATTTAATTTTTGTTTCTAGATTAGTACTGTTTGGATTTAAATTTCAGTTTGTTGGTGCAAATTTCAGTTTGTCTCAACACTCTGTTTTTGTAGGATTTGGTACTTTAATTAATGGTTTGTACAAATTAAACTTGGATCTTGTTTTTGAATAAAATCTTTTAACCTTGCATGGTGATATTGGCATTAAGCGTGATGTTGTTGATGAGTCCTCCTCTATACTTTGGCATAGCAGATTGGAATATCTCCATTAAGAGAATAAAGAGGTTGGTTAATGATGAAGTCCTTCCGACTCTTGATTTTACTAACTTTGGTATTTGTGTGGATTGCATAAAGGGAAAACAAACCAACAAGACCAATAAAGGTGTCAAAAGGAGTGAGGAAATTCTTGGAATCATACACACTGATATTTGTGGACCATTTACTCCACCTTGTCTGGCTGGTCAAAGATATTTTACCTCATTTATTGATGACTATACACGATATATGTATCTCTACCTCTTGTTTGATAAGGCCGAGGCACTTGATGCCTTTAAAGTTTATAAAGAAAAGGTAGAGAAACAAATAGAAAAGAAAATTAAAATTGTGAGGTCATACAGGGGTGGAGAATATTATGGGAGGTACACAGAATTGGGACAATTACCAAGTCCACTTGCCAAGTTCCTTAAAGGAGAATGCATTATTGCACAATATTCAATGCCTGGCACACCACAACAAAATGGTGTTGCTGAAAGAAGGAATCAAACACTTCTGGACATGGTAAGGAGTATGTTTAGTTATTCTAATGTGCTTATAAATTTGTGGAGTGAAACTTTGAAAACCGCTGTGTATATCTTAAACAGGGTTCCATCCAAGGTCGTTCCCAAAACACCATTTGAGTTATGGAAATGATGGAAGCCAAGTTTAAGACATTTACACGTTTGGGGTTGTCCAATTGAAGTAAGGGTGTATAACCCACATTTAAAGAAATTAGACCCTAGAACAGTTAGTGGTTTTTTCATAGGCTATGTGGAAAATTCCAAGGGCTACGGATTTTATTGTCCTTCAAATGCACTTAGAATTGTTGAAGCCAAAAATGCCAAGTTTATTGAGGAAGTTGACCCTAGTGAGAGTTACCCTCGAAAGATAAAGTATGAGGAATCACAAGATCCGGATACAACACCCGTGATAAGTGAATTGGTTATCTTTCAGGATAATCAACCTGATATCCTTGAAAATCAACAAATTCAAGAACTTCCACCACAAAATGAACAAGTCAACATAGAACCTGTAGCTCAAGTCCCAATTGAGACTACAGAATTAAGAAGATCTTCACAAGTTAGAAAATCAGCAATTTTTTATGATTATTTTGTATATTTAATGGAGTCTGATTTTGATATCAGACCGAAGGATGATCCTATTTCGTTTTCCAATGCCAGGAATAGGGATGATTCTAAATTATGGTATGATACCATGAAGGAAGAGTTGGAATCTATGGCTAAGAATATATCAAGTTTGGAAAATTGTCAAGTTACCTAAAAGAGTTAAAGCTATTGGCTGTAAAATGGGTTTATAAGACCAAGAAAGACTCAAATGGCAATGTCAAACGATATAAGGCCAGACTTGTAGCTAAAGGTGTCACTCAAAGAGAAGGCATCGATTATCATAATACCTTCTCTCCGGTTTCAAAAAAGGATTCATTTAGAAGTATCATGGCATTAGTGGCTCATTTTGATTTAGAGTTACATCAAATGGATGTGAAAATGATATTTTTAAATGGGGATCTTGAGGAAGAAGTATACATGAAGTAACTTGAAGGTTTTTGTTCTGATAAAGATAGTCACTTAGTTTGCAAGCTCAAGAAATCCGTTTATGGACTAAAACAAGCTTCCCGACAGTGGCATTTAAAGTTCCACAATGTTATTACTTCATATGGTTTTACGAAGAATGTTGTGGACAACTGTATATACCTTAAGGTTAGTGGGAGCAAATACATTTTTCTAGTTCTATGTATGGATGACATTTTACTTGCATCTAATGATTTGAGATTGTTGCGTATACTAAACAATTTTTTTCCCAAAATTTTGAAATGAAGGATATGGGTAAAACTTCTTATGTCATTGGCATAGAGATTCACAAAGATAGGTCCACAAGGACATTACGGCTATCTCATAAAGCCTATATTAAAAGAGTTTTGGAGAAATTCAAGATGAGTGATCGCACTCCTAATGCAGCGCCCATTTTAAAGGGTGACAAATTCAGCTTAAGTCAATAGCCGAAAAATGATTTGGAAAAAGAACAAATGGTTAGTATTCCCCATGTATCTGTCGTAGGCAGTTTAATGCATGCTTTGGTTTGTACACGACCTGACATTGCATTTGCAGTTGGGATGCTTGATAGATACCAAAGCAATCCAAGAATGGGACATTGGAAGGCTGCAAAGAAAATTATGAGGTACTTAAGGGAACCAAGGACTACATGCTTACTTACAAGCATGTTGACTGTCTTGAGGGGATTGGATATTCATACTCGGATTTTTTCGGTTGTTAATATTCCAGAAAATCCACTTTAGGATATGTCTATCTGCTAGCAGGTGGTACTATTTCATGGAAGAGCGCCAAAGAGACGATAATTGCATCATCAACAATGGAAGCAGAGTTTATAGTATGCTTTGAAGCAACATCACAGATTATTTGGTTAAGGAATTTTATCACAGGGCTTCAAATTGTGGATTCAATTTCTAGGCCATTAAAGGTTTACTGTAATAATTCGGCTGTGGTTTTCTTCTCTAACAACAACAAAAGTGACAGCTGAAGCAAGCATATTGACATAAAGTATCTTGTTGTTCGAGACTGTGTTAAGAAGCAAGAAGTCAGCATTGAGCATATAAGTACCGATATGATGGTTACAGATCCCATGACCAAAGGTCTTTCTGTAAAGGTGTTTTCAAAACACGTTGAGGGCATGGGATTGATTGGTTAGCTCAATAATTTTTCTAGTTGTTGTTTTGTTTTATTTTTTCATGACATTTTAATTATTATTAGTGAAAAGTATCATTTTGTACACCTAAAGTATTTGTAATGTTATGCAGTCTATTGGGACTACTGATCCATAGGGATCATTGGACCTAAAATAACTTATTAGAAGTTATTCGTAAAGAATGACACCACATAAAGTTGAGAGTATCATACAATATAGTACATGGAAGGAAATACTCAATTGATAGAGTATAACCGCCATGATTCATGTATTATGACTCTTATAAGGTTTGGGTATTTTTATTTAATGGACATAATTAGTTTGTTGGTTACCCAAAAGTTAAAAAAATGTGTCATATGTGCCAAAGTGGGAGAATGTAAGTATGTCTCCATAAAGTGGCCTATATGCCACATTAGTTTTATTTATATTATTATAGAAATATTATTTATATTTATATATATATTTAATCAACATTATTTGCATAACTAACATGAAAGTGGGAAGTTACAACTAACGTGTGCCAACTAACGTTATATTATTCATATTTTTATATTTGTGTAACTAACGTGTGTGATACCCACTACCTAATATGGTGGTTTCATAGAAGTTACAACTTCCCTGATGGTGGGAAGTTATATGGTGTTACAATAGATCATGGGTCCAAGCCTATCTATATATATGCTTATGATTGCCATTATTTTGTGAATAGAATAGACTTGAAACTCTGTTCCTTCCACTTTTCTTATGTGGTTCTGTGAATGGGTTTTGTTTATACATTCAAGATTTGATCATTCAAAAATAAAGATTCATAGGTTTGAATATGATGGCAGGAAGTATTTTTTTTCCGAATTAAAATTACTTTAATTCTCACAATAACTTCTTTCACTTCATTTTATCTTCGTATCTTTTGTTTTTCTTTTTTTTTTTTCACTTATTTTTTTAACTACACAAATATAAGTTCCACTACGCCAAAATTGGGCTTTAGCGGCGGTTTTTTACTGCTGTTAAAGGCTGTAAAACCACCGTTAAAACCATTAACGGCGGTATTAACGACGGTTTCGTTACCGCCGTTTATGCGCGTGTTGGAAAAAGTACAACCGTCATAAAAAGGTAAATTACCATCGTTAAAAGTCGACCAAAAACGGCGGTTCTTTACCGCCGTAAATAGATTCAAATTTTTCAAAAAATAATTCTTTCTTCTTGCACTCCCCAAGTCTTGAACCCTCAATCTTTCATCCACCCACACCAACCACTCCACCACAACCACTCTTCATGAAATATATTTTCTAAATAAATATTTAAACATTACTTTTACTTTATTATAGATGGTCATGTTCAACCCTAGCCGCGCGTGGTCACCACTCACCGAAGCTCCGCCAGAGCTCGGCCGACAAAGACCGCCGTCATTAACGGCGGTAATGAGAGGGCTTTAGCGGGGGTTTCATTACCGCCATTTAAAAATGGCTTTAGCGGCGGTTTTTTAACAGCAGTTTCATTACCGCCGTTAAATGGTCATTACCGGCGGTTTTGTTAACGGCAGTAACGAAAACCGCCGTTAAAGATACATTAACGGCGGTTTTTTAACGGCGGCTTCATTATCGCCGTTAAAGGGTCATTACCGGCGGTTTTGTTAACAGCGGTAACGAAAACCGCCGTTAAAGATACATTAACGGCGGTATTAACGGCGGTTTCGTTACCGCCGTTAATAGTATCTTTAAACGGCGGTAACGAAACCGCCGTTAATGCCCTATTTTAGCGTAGTGTTCTAAAGATTGATAACCTATAAAATTATTGAAATAACCTCACTAGTTATTCTTTATACCGATCAAAACACTTCTGATTTCATTATTTTGATAGAAAAGGTGTAAGAAAAGAAAAAAAAACAACTTTCCCTTTTATCGCATTAAGGCCTTATTTGATGATTGGTTTAAAAAAAAAATACAAAAAATTTATTCATTCTTTTTATTTTTATTTTTAATATATTTTCATAAAAAATAAAAATAATAATAATAAATCAATTCTCAAAAAAGAACCTTTTTCAAACTTTTTCACATTTCCACTCAAAGTGATACAAAAGAGTAGTGATATGCATGTGCACACAACATCCAGATATTGTGCATCCATTGCTAAAACAGTGGGGTACACATTACATAAGGGAAGGAAGCCGCATATGGTTTTACCAAAATCAAGAGTCAACCTGTTAAAATAATAATTAAATAAAATTTTGATTTAACAATTCAGATAATTGAAGGTGTTTAAAAAATTTTAGGTCAATAAAAACATTTCATTTAAAAAAATTCAAACTTGACCCTAGTCAACTCGATTATATAAACAAATCGAGTTTAAATTTAAAAAAATTAAACCCTAAATTAATTTGCTTATTAAGATTTCTCTTAAGGGAGAGAGAATTATGAGCAAAATATAAAAAAATACTACTATTAATTATAAATTTCATTATTCAAATTTGTAAATTTATACAAACATTAAACACATAGAAAATAAAATAAACTAATCTAATATATTATTTAAAATCAAATATTAATTTATTTTTTTTAATCTAAAAGTTGAATTCAAACTCCTTCATTTTGTAAACGAAACAAATTCAAACAAATTTTAAACGCTGGCATACCATTAATCAACAAAAAATTAATATCAATAAAACATACATAATATCGGCCCCATACCCCTTCCTCCCCCATTCCTTCCCTCTCCTGGGCATTATTCAAAACAGTAATGATTCAGATTTTCATAAAACATCATTTTCATAATCCTCACTCACTTATAATTGATTTAAATAAAAATAAAAAATACAAATAAAAAAAAATATAAATACATTATTAATTAACATCATGGTGGGAGTCTCCTTAAAAAAAGATCCCAAACATTATTCTATTCAAAAAGTCCATTTTCGTGGGTTCCCATTCCTTCGATTGTGGGACCAGCTGAACCCATGTGATTCCCACGTGAAAAGTTCAACCCCCTCTTTTCAAGACTCCACGTGACCTCCATGTGATCTCTTTCTCATGTGAAAAGTTCTCTCACAATTCATGCCAGGTGGCAATACTATCTCTCCCTAGTGCTACCCAATTGGGATCGCATGGATGTCACACCAGAGATGAAGTAGTAATTTAATTTTTTATAATACTTAAACCCAATGGGATCACATGGATGTCACACCAAAGATGAAGTAATTTAATTTTTTATAATACTAGTTAAACCCGCGCATGGGGTTGTGTCGCAGTTACAGTACTTTTTTTATTTAAGAAGTTTATGTATATACAAGATGGGTTCTTTTTTTATATTTTTAATTTTTTTCTTTTATCAACAAAAAATTTATTAATAAGATTACAAACTGAGAGAGGAATATGATCAGTTCAAAACAAGAACCAAACTACACATCTCTACACAAAACAATCACATAACTATAAAACAATAAAATATGAAAACATTGCATACCATTACATACTTGATAGCAAGATAGTTATATACCAACATATAAGACCAAAGGCAAACAAAAGAAAAACACAACTCAATTGACCAATGAATCAAATAAATTAAATAAGGAAATAAGATGAGTCTGCACTCATATCTCTGTTGATATCATCTCCTCGTTGCTTTGATCTTTCTAATACCTTCAATGCAATTATCAAAGTCAGGAATTAAATAACCATCGAAGTCCTAAAGTACTTTAATCCATTAAGTATTCATTATTTTAATTCTATAATAGAACTATAATCACTTCCCATTTAGTTTCATTCGTATTAAAGATTAAGTCATTTGTTGCCTTCCACAATGCCTATAGAATTGCAAAAAACACTCCCAAATGATCCTTTCAGCAATCAAGGCAACCAACTCTTCAACACTAGTGTGCCACCATCAACCCTACCATTGCGACCCTTCCACCATTACATCAACTGTTATTACCACCCCTAGACTGTAACCACTGCTTCAACTCTAACCAAACATCACTCCTGCTACTCCAACACAAGAAATGTTGATGCCATCCTTTCATAGTACTTCCAAGCTACCAAAATCACACTCTTTAGGTAACACTTCTAATAGCTACCAAAATCACATTCTTTAGGCACCACTTCTAATAGCTTTACAGTAGCACATATGCACTTACAAAATGTTGTATGTTTGAGTTTCTCATCCAATCATGCTTCGTAAAATTTAGAATTTTGGTCCCACCACAATCTTTTTTTCTAAAAAACCTCAATTACAAAATATATGCACTTTTTCCCTTAATATAGTAGTAAGAAACACAACTCCTTTATTACGAACAATATTTCTTAATTCTACCTAACCAAAAATCTATTCTTAAAAATTTAAAATAAAATGTTCTTAAAAATTTTACTTATCAAGAAAAAAAAAAAGTTCCTAAAAATCAAAACACTAAAACTACGCATTTCCTAGTCTAAAGAAGAGCATCAACATCATTATCCTAATTAAGCTTCGACCTCATTTGATATTTCAATGACGCATTGTTTTCAATCTGTGACATTTTGGCCCTCCATTCTTATTGTAGTCCCTTCAACTTGAACAGAATACTCCTTTCTCCTTTTGAAGTAATATTGATAGTTGTATAAAAAAATTACATCTCCCACAATTTGTCTCATCCTGTCCCAAGGTGAAGCTATTGAGGATCCATTTGTCAATTATTCAAATTTTTTAAAGCAAGAACAAATTGAGACTCTCAACTCTCAAATATCAACTTATAGACCATCTAAATATTAATAAATCCAAACTCTAAATATTAAATAACTCTTATTTAACAATATAAAAAAAAAATTTAAAAATCATTTTTGACTAACCATTCAAAAAAAGCTAATTTGATAATCATTACTTAAATAGATAAAAGGCTAAAAAAAATTGCATTTCATAACAGACATTTCTTTTTGAAATCTTAACTAATCAAAACATCTGTAACAGAGGTGGACTACAATGAGACAACATCAACACTGGTTTTTCAAAAGTGAAATGATAGGAATAATAAATTGACCAGTGGAAATGTGAATTATCAAATGCGACTCACATTAAAAAAGAACTAAATCAATCTTGATTAAGCACAGGAACCCAAAGAACCCAATTTGATGTCTCAAAAAGGGGCGTGAAAACACATAAGAACCCAAATAATCCAATTCAATATTTAATGTAAAAAGAGACTCACAAAGTTAATGTAACAACCCCGACCCTTAATTAACGTTAATTCATGTTTAACTGTGCTTAACAAGTAATTAAGAAGAGATCATGAGTTAAGTACATGTGCATTGCATTATTTTTGTGTTTTATCGGTTCAGCGTAGGAAGATCTGTCCTTATTTTCGTTTCGGTTTGCGAATTGAGGGCCTTATCGGCATCCGATACAGAAATTGACTTGATTTACGTGCTATTTACAATTTTTAGAATTTTGTAGTAGGTTCAATTAAAATTCGATTTGGAACGATTAAATTGGATCAATTTAATACCCATTTGATTAGTCTTATTAAATCAACTCTAATGAAGCCTATATAAGGCTCCATTTAGACCCCACTCAACTCTTTTCTTGATGGTTAATCACATTTGAGCTCCTCACACATACACAAACGTGGGAGAGAGGAGAGTGAGAAGGAAATTGGATTCAAACCTTGGAATATCTAGGATTGTTGGTGAATTAAGAAGAATTAGAGAACTCTAACTTCAACCCTTGTGAGTTCAAGTCACTAGGTAAGGCATCAAGCTCTTGGTTGTGTAATTGAACTAGATTTTTGCTAGACTCCAAATAATTAAATGAATTCATGTAAGGTTTGGGCTAGGATTGAAGGAAGTCAAATTGTTTCATGCATGCATGCATAAATTCCCATGTTTTGAGTTTAATTGTCAAAAAAGCTTCCATGCATATGCTCATCTCATTTACATTTTGAGAGTTTACCATGTTTTCCATCAAATCATCATGTTTGATCATGTTTTGAAGTGTTGGGCTCTAAGGAAGTCCATGCATGTCATGTCCATAAAACATCCTTGAGTTTATGTTAAATTTTATTCAATTGGCAAACTTTTGGGCCATGATTTCTTGAATTGATCCTTGAAACATGTTATTTTATGAGTCTTTATGAGCTTTCCAAAATTTTGGCCCAGAAAAATAGAGTTTGAAGGCTTGAAGGTTGGATTTAAACTTGTGGATTAAATCTGGAAATTCCAGAAATTTGATCCACGCTCGAGCGGGGAACTTCACGCTCAAGTGTGCACTCTGAGTACATGCACTTCCACTCGAGCGGCATGAATCACGCTCGAGCGTGAAATGCATATACCCAAAAGTTCATATGTTTTGCAGTCCACTCGAGCGGGGGAATTCACGCTCGAGTGAGAGTCTGGATCTCACGCTCGAGCGGGGATCGAGCGTGAGTCGAGTGTGGAAATCATGCAATCAGTATTTTTTCCAAAGTTTCCAGTCCGCTAAAGCGAGGAAATTCACGGTCGAGCGAGCCTTCACATCTTGCATGTCCACTCGAGCGGGGAAAGCCACGCTCGAGTGTGGACCCTATTTTCAGCAAAATTTGAGAAATGTTTCCAAGTGTATTTTTGCATCGTTTTTCCATCCTAGGCATTCCTAGGCCATGATTAAGACCCCATAATGAGAGTAATGAAGTAGAAGCACACCAAATCAAGTAAGGGCTAAGTCATCATCTCTGGGTGTGTAATCCGGACCATGTTCGTTTTGTAACTATGTAGGTCTAGCGCCATAAGGAAGCTAAATTGCCTATTTACGACGCCTATTATCTGTAAGTAATAACTCTGTAAAGTCATGTTTAACTTTAATTATTTTCTGATGATATGAAATGATAAGTTTTTGAAATGCTATGTTCTGCATGAATGAATGATTGTCCAATTTTCTTTGAAACGTAATTGTGGTATCCTTAGCCGAGGCCCTCGCCCAGGGGACATAATACTGTGGCTTATAGTCATGAGGCCCTCGCCCGGGGGAAAGAATACCGTGGCCTAGGCCCTCGCCCGGGGAAAAAAATACCGTGGCACAGGCCCTCGCCCGAAAGAAATAATATCGTAGCTGATGTATGAGATATGTTACCCGGTACCAGAGGTTCCTTCATGGAACTTGATAAGCTTGACCCAAGAGACATGTTTGTGCTAAGGGATGTACCACACATGATTTGAATATGGACATAATTATGATTCTGATCTGTTATGAGATTTGAGATATGTTATGGACATCATTCATTAAAGTCTTTACTCTGTTATTAGTCACTGGGCTTTAGCTCACTATTTATATTATGTATATAGGTGAGCAAGCACGAGATCAAGCCCAGAGTTGATGGCCTACACTTCAGTTTTGCCAGCCAACCATTGTGCCTCACAAGGAGGTTCCGATTGAAGTCTAGGTTCATGGCTGTTTTCGTAATCATGTTAGGCTATGTTTATACTATGTTGTGTTTGGACAAGACGTCTAATAATGTGTATTTGGAAGTGATATGTAAAGTTTGTATTACTGTTAAAAAAAAAAGGTTTTAAGTTATCTGCTCCATGTATGTCTGCACAGCTCTATGGACTATGTATGTTTTGATTAATTACTTTCGCAGCCCCTGCTATACGTCTTTATGCCAAAAGGCCTTTGGTAATCCAAGGATTACTGGCCGGTTACGATACTAAACCTATAGGGGCAGGTTTGGGTCGTGACAGTTAATATCTGTGTGAATGATCTTGAGACTCACGGTACAAGAACCCAATTCAATATTTAATAAAGCAAAATATTGAATTGTAAACAAGAAGCATTAAAACATCCTTCAAAATACCTCAAATACCCAAATCATCTTACTCTCCTGTTTATGGAGATTCAAGAATAGATTAGCAAATTCTTATACTTGACCAAACATTACAGCTCCAACTCACAACAAAGGCTCTCATAGATTGAATTTATTTTGTATTGTTTAGCATAGACAAGGTTTTATTGCAAGTAATGGTTGAATATATATATATATATATATGATTATGTTAGTGAGCTTTCAATTAGGGAAGCCCTCTAATTTTTTAGTCTGTATGTTCAGGCATATTGTCAGGTGTTGTGCCACACCCATAGTATGAATTTTTAGATGTGTAGACAACTCTATTTTTTTGTCTATTGTTATTTATTTTCTATCTTAATATGAGCCATTTAATTTTAATTGCAAATTTGCACGTTGGACTTTTAAATAAGAGGATTAGATCAACAATTAGAGTTGTTTTTTAGCAAAATTTGATAGTATTTCACTTCACAGTTGCAAGTTCTGCAAAAATTGGCATTTGGATAGGTTTATTGAACTTCATTCTTTAATAGATATTAAATGTCTCATGAGATATCATTTGCTTTGAAGAACTTTAGATTTTTAATATTATGTTATTGATTTCAATAGGTGAAATTTGTTTATCACAATGAATGAAAGAAAGTTTTTGATAAAGAGTAGCATAATTTGCAAAATCTCTTGTATTGTATATCTAAGACTGTAATAAGAGTTCAAACTTCAAGTCTTCCTAGGAGCACCAATATATTCTTGACCAATTAATAATAAATGGGATGGGTTCAGCAGTCCTACAAAATCACAAACTGAGCAATCTAAATCTTGTAATGAAAACCTTACACAAGTTTGTTTCTTAGTTTTAAATTTCAGTTGTATATTACTGGTTTAAAGGTATGGATATGTTTTTATTCATTTACTTGTTTATTTAGGGTTTAGGCATTTTGCAGGTGGTGTGCCTAATTTGTCTATACACTAACAGGTACCTATGAAAACAGAGACATGCAAATCAAATGTCAATATATCCATATATAGCAAGAAAAGGAGTAGAAAAGTTCTAAATTACATACCAGCTTGTGGATTTGGGGCAGTAATCTGTGAACCAAGAAACAAAGAAGTTGAACCAAGACAAGAAGCGAAACATAAAAAAGAGTATACACTCATCTATATATATATAGACATGGCTTTGTGCACCGACTAACCAACTCTCTTTTGCAACACATTAGAAATCTTTCCAACAGCTGAGCAAGCAAACAAATTAGCTGAAGTTTTGGTAGTTGCAGAGGTGATATTGCTTGAATGCTAGCAATTGTTATCCGAGCGGTGCACCGAACAAATGAATCTTCTAGGAAAAGAAATCAATTTCCACCGCTTCGCAGGTTGAGAGTTGCAGCCTTTTGCACTGCACATGTGTGAATGCATACATCTCAACTTTTCTTCAATTTCCACCACTTCGCAGGATCGTTATACCAAGCCTATGCACTTTTTATATAGGTCATAGACATATTAATTTATTTGAGTTAAGTTTGAACAAAACTTTAAAAATTAACAAGATTCAAAACATATTCAAACTTGATGTGTTCATATAATGAGTTAATTTGGAATACAGTTTTAACAAATCAAACACTTGTAGCTTTCGAGTAGTTCGGCTAGAGTTATTTAGCAAACCCTTTTTTAATGAAAACTGGGGGGAAAGTTTTAAGCACAATACAGTCACAAACAATTCAAGCCCTATTTGGGTATTCAAAGAAAAACTAATTTCCTAAAACCATTCCTATTAATCAAGAGGATCAAATCAGATGAAGACAATAGCCATAAAAATTTATTCCCACATTGAATTATTAGGGTAGTCAGTTAGAATTGCAATCCACCCACCTATTTGACAGCATGGCAGGGGCAGCTTTGTCAATGAGAGAAACATGTTTAAGGTCCCTATTAAATCATCCCTTAAAAAAAATTACAAACTTAACAAAGCCCTAGCTAATCATCCAAGATTAACATGTTATACTGATCTTGTCTCAATATGCTTTATAGCTAAAACCATGTCCCTGTATCCCCAGTACCAAAACTGATTAACACCAAACTCAAGCTTCGATGCATCCAAGTACAGACTTCTACAACCACATTTAAATTGTTCAAATGTTGAAGCACCAAAATGTTGATTAGTTTAATTGTCTCCACACACACACACGAGATCAGAAAGGATGAGCATATCATCCCCATTACCCAGTAAAGTTGGTAAATATAGATTGAATCACGAATATCAATCACATATAATGAATCTAAAACTACAGAGAAGTCTTGTTAAGTTCAACCTACTAAGGACTCTTACCTATTCATATTGCAGTTTTAAAAGGTTATGATAAGTGAGGTTATATTCTTTCAGAAGGAATTGATAAGTCACAAACACCATGGAAGAGAGTTAGAAACAACAAATCCTATGGCTTGAAAGAAGGTTGCCATTGTTTTATTCAAATTCCATGGAAATCTAAAATCCCACATGCCATGAAAGTATGAAATACAAACCTTGCACCCCTATAGCATTTTGAGATTCAGTCAAAGCACATGAATGCCTACTGAAAAGAGTCCTACCGTCCTCTATAACTCAGCAATGTCCTCTTTTGCAACTTGAAAATGTTTACTTTAAGCATCATGAATATTCTCCTATACAACTAATTTTCACTGCATTCTTGACACATGCATCATATTTTCTTCTCCTCTTCTTATCTTGTTCAGCAGCTTTTAGTTTTCCTTCTTTTTTCTTTTTTTCCCTTAATTCTTTTTCAGTCTTATAATCTTCAACCATTGCCACTTATATATATCTTTGCCACTTTGCCTCATGCACTCGCATGAGAAGTCACAATCTTCTGTTGATTACTTGATAATGAACTTCCCTCCAGATTCTTATTACGCATTCCATCAAACGAACCATGTAGTCCATGAACGAAAGAATTGACGCAAGGAGGGGCATATAGAGTTCAATTTAATATGGGGTTAATGTTTAGTCCAAGTATAGGCTAGTGGTAGCAATTTTTTACAACTTTAAATCAGCACAAAATTTAGCAGGTTTGGGTCGCCTTTATATGAGATTGTGTCACAAATAGTCGACCAACCCATTTAACACCATTTGACCCATTTAATTAAGCATGCCCTATTAACCCATGTAACTCAAAACCTATTTAAAAAGTTAAAAAGGGTAAAATAGTAAGTATAATTCACTATTGCCACCCATAATTTCATTGTTGGGTGACTATGTTTATCAAGGTAGTTGTACATAAAGGATATAAAATATACATCACTCAAGTTGATCAGAAGTTCAAGAACCATGTTGATGTTTGAAAACTCTAGTACAAAAGAACCAAAAACAAAAGTGAAATCACAAGAAATTAAAATCAAGAGACTTCAGACTCTCAAAATTTCTAAATCCTCACGAACTCTTGTTAATTGCACATAATTTTGGTGTTTGCAGTATTTCGTTGAAATTCTTTATGCAACTATCTATAGACCATGAAAGGCGACCAACGGAATTCAAAATTCTTTTCAACCACTACAACTAAACCATACCCTTTGAACCTCCTTACGGATCACAAACCATACATTAAATCGAAAATCAAAGTCCACACATAATCTAACTTGACTTGTTGCAAATTTTGCAAGTGAAAGACTATAGGACAACTGCCTCTCCATTCAACTGAATCAAAACAAATAATCACCTAATAAATTTTACAAGTCTTACAATCACAAGAATAAGGGAGAGCACCAACCTCTACACCAAATCTATTGATCCTTCTTTAGCTTGGAAGTCGAAGAAGATGATCTCAGATCTTGATTGGAAGTTCTAATTATGAAAAGAAGTGTTTCTAAGAGCATGGCACAAACCAGTCCCAAGATGCCTCCAGTAGCATTCTGAAAATTAGGATAAGAGAATCATCAATTATGATATTACTATTACCAAATGAACCACAAAGAATGGTAGGAAAAAAAGAAAGGTGGGGGCGGGGCGGGGCAAAAGAAAACTCTTGTGCGCAAAATGGAATAATTTTTGACCAAACCAAGCCTTAAATCCCGTCAAATGGGGTAGGCTACATGAATCTTTCTTCTCCACTCGACTCTATCAACGGCCATTTTAATAGTTCCAAGTAGATTAAAATAAATATATAAAAACTTAGCATGCTTTCTCTAGAGGTACCATAACAGGACTGTGGCTAAAAAGTGCTCTGAATCTAGCATATCCAACCAAATAGCCAGTAAACATTGTCAACGCAACATGTAAACCTGTAAAAGTGCAAGAGTGATGTTAGATTAAAAACATACAGATGCATATTTTGGATAAGGCATTTTACAACTGAAATCAACAACTTGAATTGAAAGCTTAGGAAGAGGCATAAAATTAACAAAACTCAATTTAACAAACCTTATTCTCAAGGAGTACAATACTCGACTCAACTCAACAAACTTAATCACAAGGCAACCTTAAAGAGAAAGAGTGTGACAGTACGAGAGGATAGCTTATGATGTACGTAGAAGCTCTATGCCTAAAGCGAAAGCTTGCTAACTGCATATGGAGGGGAAGACATCCTTTTATTATGAGTTAGGCCATGGAGGCTAGCTCACTCTCGTGGGTTATGTTTAGCAAGTATGATACACCTTACTAGATACCCCAATGGGTAAGTATGATACACTTTCTAAGGTATCACATGACTTAGTCAATTTAGGTCTTTGTGCAAAGGCGTCTCATGTCAAAGTGGGGTTACCCCAAATGGGTGAACATAGCAACTTTAATGATCCTTCAACCCTAACCATGTTGTTGATCCAACGCATGCTCATGGGTCATGGGTCACTCAGGCATCCCATGACCAAGGCACCGACCCTGAGGGGGTCCCTAGGCCCTTCTTCTGGCTTGGACAAGCTATACAGTGTTAGCGTGCCATTTTTTACTGGAGTGATAGTATGGCAGGGCAAGGCAAGGCGAATGTCAATGAACATATAGTCGCCAAGCGGTGGTGGTGAGCACCGAGTGGGTTGCCAAGGTAAGGTCACCAAGGCAAGGTTCATGCCTTGTCATAGTGTAGCCAACCTCTTGGGTATAATGTTTTGGCCTTGTGGGACACAAGCACCTACAATTAGCAATCAAAAAAATAAAAAATAGTTGCAGTCTCAGAAGATAAGGAAAGTCAAGATAGCACAAGCTTATAGCAATAACTAAACTCAAAAATGCAAAAACTAGTAAGGGATTAAAAAATGCAGATACCAAAAATTTCAATTTATTTAGATTCAAGAAGTTATCACGAAATCTATGAAGTAAATATTGTCAAGTGTCGCATCTAATAAGAACTGTTAATATTGAATGTGTTTAGTTACTATTAGAATCACAATCCCAAGAATACAAAAGCCCAAGTTCCAACTAGAAAACGAAAAATAAAGATAATGGTCACATTTCTAAATATATCCAAGACAACAAGAGATCCTAAAAATATCATTTGATTTGTCAGCTACACCAAATAATCCTCTATGTCACACAAATTCTATATATTTTCCCCAGTTTATTGATTCCTAATGAACCATCATGATCCAAAAATTCCGTTCACCTTTTTCCTAATCTACAGTAAGTCGCAATCCAAAGGCAATAAGAAACTATCAACATCATCCAAGCCCAAGAGGTCCAAAAACATTTTTTGTTAGGCACGGAAGTCTAGGAAGCAAACCAGACAGATTGGAGAGATTTGTAACCACGGAGGGTTGGACAGAGAGGTCAGAAGAAGTTTTCAGGAGGTCTAGGGACAGAAGAGGGTCATTAGAGGCTGTGGTGAGGAATGATCGAATGGTTTCAGTGTTGGATATGATGAGACCGCCAGTCAGGTTTGAACATGGATAGTGTCAGTAGAGAAACTCCAACTTTACCAGCAAAAGTAGATTAAAAAACATTAGGTTGCATTTGGTAGAGTTTTATAAATATAATTTGAGAGTATGAGTTGTATTTTGAGTTTGTGAGTTTTGGAATTATGATTTGAGTGTGGAAAATTTATTTGGTAAAAGAGTTTTGAAAAGAGTTTTGAATTGAGTGGAGAATTTTTGATGTGACATAGGATATTTGATGCAAAAACTTACAACTCATAACTAAATATACAACTCAAAATTCTATTAAAGTACACAAAAAAATTTTAAAAATTCGAAAAATCTTTTTTTCGAATATATAAAAATTAGCATATGTCAATTGCAAAAAAAAAAAAAAATATTGCACTGTTCCGGTCAACCGACTGGACAACCGATGGGACATCCAGTAGGACATCTGGCAGGACAATCGGCTACGCCAAATTTGAAAAAAAAAAAATTTGAAAAACGCGCCCCACACAGAGTTTTCTGCAGAGTTGTGGAAATGTAATTTGAGAATTCGTTCCAAACATCATATTGGAATATGGGTGTAGAATCATTGTTTGGAAACACAATTCTATATTTTGCCCCAGCATCACTATCTAATTTAGCTAGTGATTCAAACTAATTTAACCAATTTTTAAAATAAAAATGCTATATACACAAAAAAATCAAAAATCATTTCAAACAATAAGCAGTTACCTAATTGATCTTTACGGGTTTTCCAATAACAAGTTTAGTTTCAAATTTTAGTAACAGCAAGACAATGAAAATTACAAATGGGTAAGGGCTCAAAAATTCAATACATTCATAAAGATACCTGAATAAACCAATCACAAGCTAAATTTATGCTCAATCAATTGAACAACATAATATACCACAGCAATCACTTTAACAAACCAACCAACAAGTAATATCTTGAAGCAAAATTACAATAACATAACACCCATTTTGCTAAAACAAGTAGAAAATTGGTAAATGATATGTGAGCAAAAGAAATCAATCATAGCAATTCATGTGACACCAATCCCACATAATAACTCACATCCAAGCAACTATTAACAAGTTTACTGCTAATTTTAAATATCAGTGATATGTACGAATTTTTTGCCTTCTAATATTGATATACCTTAATTTGTTAGTAAAATAAAAAATTGTATATATATAAGTGCACTTCATAATATATTCACAATCCAATTCATAATTGACATAGCTAGTTTTGCAATCGTAAAACTCTTTTTTGTGATTGATGATTTTAAAAAGAGTAATTCTATATAAACAAAAAGTCTATATAAAATTATGTTCTAGAATGATATGGCACTATGAGTCATATCCCTTTTAAAATAAAGATTTATTAACGTGATTTATATTTTTAAAGATTGTCATTACTATATCATTTTGGTATGAAAGTATGTATAAATTTTTTTACTTATTGATCATTTTTTTTTTTAAATTCACAATTACATCATCTGATTTTAAATACATATTACTTATTAGTTAATACTTGTAAGCCACTATTTAAAACTCTAAAGGTGTGTTTGTTTGGACAGACTGAATAAGGGAGGATTGTAATCCATCGGACTGTTAGTCTCGAGATACATTATTCCCGGACTATTTGGTTGGATTGGATTTGTATTCTATGTTTGTTTAGTCATGGAATTAGATGTCTGGATTGGACTATTTTTAGTGAATCCAATGTTTGGTTAGACGGACTGGATAAGGATAAATGTTCAAAAGACTATTTTACCCTTGTAATTTATAATTTTTATTTAATATATAATTTTAAATTAACGACAATAAAAAATAATTTTATTTAATATATAAATTAAATTTTCAACAACACTAAAAAATTTAATTTATAAGGCCATAATTTATAATTTATTATTTTTAAATAAATTTAATTTATAATTTATATTTTTATTTAATATATAATTTTAAATTAACAACATTAAAAAAATAATTTTATTTAATATGTAAATTTAATTTTTTAACAACACTAAAAAAATTTAATTTATAAGACCGTAATTTTTAATTTATTATTTTTAATTAAATTTAATTTATAATTTAAATTTTTTATTTAATATATAATTTTAAATTAACAACACTAATAAAATAATTTATAAATGTTCAAAAGACTATTTTACCATTTTCTAATTGTTTGCTAAGTAATAACATGGGGGTAAAATGGATATTTCAGAGCCTAATCCCATAGGATACCAATCCCATGGAAATAATTCTACACCCCCCCATGGGATAGGATAGTCCCATATTTGTGGGACTAATAGTCCGGGGGGACTATTAATCTGGAGCAAAATTTTTCAAACAAACAATGGACTATTAGTCCGGTAGAACTAATAGTCCAATCCCACACTCTAATCCTTCAAAACAAACACAACCTAAGTTTGTTAAGTCATACAAAAAAGAACAACGCGATATATAAGAACATTTTCACAAAACTTTTTCCTATATACAAAGGCAGTAGGGTTCAAATTAATAAATACATATAAGATCTTTGCCCGAATGGTGTTACATTCCTTTAATTTTGTATCACTAATGTCACCCCTAATGACGTGGCTCACTTTCGTGTGAAGCAGTCCCACACTTTGAAAATAGTAGATTGGTTGTTATTATTTGCTACCTCATTAGAGGTGCAATTGGGAGTGATGAAATGGGAGGATGAGACATTTTTCTTTATTTTACACACAATCTATTCACCTAATATTTAAAGTGATTTTCGTGCATAGCGCGAATAAAAAAATTGTAATTTTCCTGTTTATACATGCAACTAAATTATGCATAGGTACAAGCAACAAAAATTAAAGATACTTGTTATTTTACTAGTATATATTTTTTAAAATATATACGAAGGCCCCTCTTTTTGAGTTGGTTCTGCCCATATTTGCGTCCAGTTATACGAAAATTCAATAAAGAATTTCATACAATAAATAATAAGCACATGGTAGAAAAGAAAAGAAATAAACATTTTCCATTGGCTATAATCCAAAACATGTGGATGAGATTTTACTTAATCAAACCTTGAATCCTTGGATGAAGAAATTCTTCGAATGCTTTAAGAAACTTTTCACTCTTTTCATCGAACCTTCATAAAAGCAAAACAAGTTTGTTGGAGATGATGATGTGATAAGCTTGCTTGCTTGCTTTGCACATCCTATTTTTTTCAACTAGAATTTTTCAACCCGTTTTTGTTTTTGCAAGTTGCCTTTGAATAGAGACACTACACACCAAATTATTTTTTTGTGTTTTTTTGCTTTTGGATCATATGGAGAAGCAACAACTACTATAAATTATCGTTATTGTTTTGTGCTTTTAATCTTTTATAATTTTTTGTACTAAATGTTAAAAAACAATCTTAACTACCCCTCTGTTTGTTAGTCAATTAGTTGTATATGAAAATAAGAGAGTCCACGTTAGAGACCAGTGGTAAATTTTCTCTATTTAAAAAAAAAAAAATGATACACAAGTCTATTTTCTAAACTCACTTTCTAAACCCAGTAATTTGTCAACAAAATGATTGATTGATAACCAAAGAATAAATGAGAGACATAATTGACTTGGATATAGAGTGCCATATCATTAGGTCTAGAAAGTAGATATAGTTTTTTAGCTTGAATAACAATACTCATTTTTCAATGCCACAATTTGTACCTTAGGAAAACTCTAATAGTCATGATTTTGAGGGGCCAAAAGGACCCTGTTGGGAGGGAGAACTACTTATAAGAACAAAAACATGAAAAAGAAAAGCCAAAACATCAATGTGACCTTATTTATTTATTTATTTTGGTTCCAAAATGGGTGACTAATCTCTTTTACTCTATGTATAGAAAGAGAGAGTAAATTACATTTTAAATTCAATTTCACTGTACTCCTAACTTATTAATTGTCTCAATTAACTTCCTAATTTTTAAGTAAAATTATATTTACACTCAGTCATATAACGTTTTTTAAAAAAATTAATGAAGAGACTAAAATGATGGGACTAAAGTGATATTTTGATAAAAGTATAAAGGTGTTAAAGACTAAAGTGATATTTCGATAAAATTGCAAAAGAGCAAAATGTAATTTATACTACTACTACTACTACGTGATTGTTGTTTGTTAGTTTTCGAAATAGAGTTATCTAAAAGGACCCAAATACAAATTGAGTGAAAGTTTGGCGGTTAACTGAGATAATTATAAAGTCAAGGGACAAAATAAAAATGGGTATAAAATTGAGGGGTGTAAAGTGTAATTTATCCATATATATATATGTATATCTTATTATAATTTAAAGAAAATGGAAATGACAAGTAAGGAAATGATGTATGGACCCAAATAAAGACCCAATAATGTGTAAAAATGACATTGTTTATGGCGTAATTTGGATGGCTTCAACCCAAGTAATTCGTACTCAATTCGAAATTTTTAGGGCTTGAACAATATATTACAAACCAGAGCAACTCAAACCAAAATTGTGTATATAATTTTCACCTCCCCAACACACATTAATGTGCATTAATTAGGCCTTTTTTTTCTTTTTTCTTTTTTAGATCATATTCATTATTATATATTATTTACACAAATAACACAATTCAAATACTTTTTTCCTTTTGCACTCAGAAATGACAAATACTGTTACAGAACGACAACGATTTTTCAATTCTCTAATTTCTCTTCTCCATCTTTCTCTTATGATATAAGTTATTTGTTTTAATTTACTAATAACTTTTAATCCAAAAAAAATTAATAAGGTCAAACATTAATAAATTAATTAACATAATTGTAAAAAAAAAAAAAAAAACCCTCAAATTTGTGAGTATTTCAAGCAATTTGGACCTAGCCCAAGTTCAATTTATTATAGTCAAGTCAAACTTGGATAAACAAGTTCGAGTTAAAAGTCGAACGTGGATGGACTTGACAATACTGGTTCATTTGAGATGTGAGTTGACTGTTTGGTTTTTTGGCTATTCTAGCCTGGGGCTAAAAAGTCTCATTTGGGATATGCTTTTTGACTTTTTTGACTTTTGTGAGAGAAAAAATAAAATGATTGTGGTCTGCATGTAATATTTTGTTTTATTGGATTAAAAAGCCTATTTTATTTTTTTGTAGCTAAAATAGCCACAAAATCAAAAAGTCTGACATGTCAAATGACGGCTAAGCACAAACTCAAACTAACTTTTCAACCCCGCCGAACCATCCAAAATGCACCTCTTAAATTAGTGTTCTTTTAATAACAAGGGCTCCTTAATATTTTTTCCAGCCACTTGTCTCTCGGATTAATGTCAGCTTAATTTTTGATCTTGTATATATAGCACACTACTCTTACACTGGCACCCCTCTGGTTCAGGTTTAATACCTAATTATTAACATCTCAAAAATTATACTGAGTTTCTGAACATCTCTTGTTCAATAGTTTAGGAGACATTTCTTGTTCAATTGTTCCCATTTTAAACAATCCATTGTTCTTCATATATTTTTGCTTAGACACGAAACTCATTTCAAACAAGAAAGAACATGAAGAGAGTAGAGTAAACAAACCCATTCTAAAATGTAAAATCATTTCTCAACATGTGTAATTATTGTCTCTTCACAGAAACAATAAATTTATTATCGAAAAATAAAAATAAAAATAACAACTGTAAAAGAAGATGTTTTTTTGAGGTTGTTACGGCTAACAATGTTGTTGCTGTTGTTGTAAGCTGATCAACTTGAAGTATGCCCCATCCTTGTTCTCCACAAGACTAGAATGAGTCCCTTGCTCTATTATCTTCCCGTCTTGTAAAACTGATATTTGGTCTGCATTTTTGATGGTGGACAACCTATGGGCCACCATGACCGTGGTTCGGTTCTTCATCAGCCTATCCAAAGCTCGTTGCACGACTCGCTCTGACTCCACATCTAGAGCACTCGTGGCTTCATCTAGTAGCAAGATAGCCGGGTTTTTTAGAACAGCCCGAGCAATGGCTACCCTTTGCTTCTGGCCACCGGAGAGTTGAACTCCTCGCTCTCCAACTTTGGTTGAGTAGCCCTCTGGAAGGGCACTAATAAAACTATGTGCATTAGCTAGTTTTGCTGCTTCGATTACTTCTGCTTCTGAGGCTCCTTCTCTCCCGTAAAGTATGTTTTCGTAGATTGATGTGGCGAAGAGAGCTGGTTCTTGTTGGACTAGGCCAATGTGCTTCCGGAGAGATTTGAGTTTGAGTTTCTTGATATCTTTCCCTGTGAGTGTCAACAATTCCACTTTTAAGACTCAATAAAAATGACTAGTAGCTAAGAAGTACGGACCCTTCTAAGAAGGTAATGTGTCATGTCCGATACCGATACTCGTCAGACACTTCCCAACACTAAAGGACACACAAGAAACACATTACAGGTATAAATAAAATTACTTGGAATCCAATGACAAAACAAAAGCAACGTAAATTTATATATTCTCCTTCTCTAGACTTCAAAAATTATTATCTTTTGAGTTAAATATTCATATACATAAATGACATATAATAATAAATATAATAAATTTACAAAATTATATATTTTGTATGTGACCCCTACATGTCGTGTCCCAAATTTTTTAAAAATTTATATGTTTGCATCATGTCCGTATCAGTGTTTCTTAAACTAATAGAGTTGAGTACAGATTTATCAGAAAATAACTCACTGTCAATCATCACCTTCCCGGCTGTTGGATCATAGAACCGTAGGACAAGGGCGAGCACTGAGCTTTTACCGGAACCACTCTGCCCGACTAATGCCATGCTCTGGCCTGCATGCACAGTTAGATTGAAGCCCTTGAAAATGAGTACATCGGGCCTTGAAGGGTAGTGAAATTGGACACCCCTCAGCTCTATAATGCCATCCACCTTCGTCAGCTCTTCTCCAATATCGCCTTTGACCTCTGTTTTTCGGTCAAGAACCTCAAAGACTGACGCCACCATTTGGTTCCCTTTTAGAAGGTCTGGTGCCATAGCCAAAGCCTCCCCCATGGCTAGTGCCGTCACAATCAAAACCATAAATGATTTCATGACGGATTTAAAGCTAGAAATCTCCTTCCCCATCAAAACAGAACCATACCTGCACAAAGTTTAAACAAGACTAAGCATATAATAGATTTAACCTACAAGCCAATAATACAAGATTAACCATTGTGATGGTGTTGGTCAGTACTGTTTCAGAATCCATCATCTGTCTCACAATTCATCTGTTGCAAGGGCACCGTGAAAGGCTCCAAATACCCATGTCAAAAAAATTGCTATGCATCTAATACAAAGAACAAAATTTCATTTCATTTCATTTCCTTTCCATCGAAATGGCTGAAATGTTTCCGTTTTTTAGGAAACCGAAACTAAACATTAGTAGAATACCAAAATTCCAACGTTTCCACAAAAGCATAACAAAACATTGTCAAACATATCGAAACAATGAGTTGTTTCAACACACATTAAGAATACTTAGCAATGCCCACTTATATTTGCCGCTTTTTGTCAAAAGAAGAAGACAAACAACCATAATTAAGTCACTTATTCCCACTCTGTTTTTTTTTTCTTTTGTTTATGCGAAGTTTTTTTTTTTTTGGGAAAAAATCCCTACTACAATTTTGCTTTTAAATTTTTTTTTTTTTCCTTACAATGGTGAACCCTTTCCCCATCTAAACCTTTTGTTTATAAATTTCCAATATTCACAGACCTCAATATGTTTAATTATTTAATTATTGAGAATGTATTAAAATTTATATTGATTTTAGATTTTGTTTCTAAACATTTTTCAAATGTATTCAAATTTTTCTCTCATTTCCCTTATGTTTCAAAAACATTTCTGTTTCCAAGCTAACTGAAACGAATTTCATTCCTTGATCTAGCATCAATGCTACATCTTTTTATGTTATCCAACCATGTTTTCCATGGCAAAGGCAAAACAGATGAAGCTAAAACCACATACCACAAAGCAAGGCCGTAGGATGAGAAGATGAAGAATTGAGAGACTCCATAGAAAATGCCAGCAATCTGACCACGAGTAAACGAACGCCTTGAAGGCTCAACAAGCTCTCGAGCATAAAGGTCAAGGACCTTCTCCTCCGAGCAGAATGCAGCAACAGTGCGCATGTTACTCACAGCCTCACCAGCAAGCATGTTCGCTTTCAGATAGGCTTTGCTCAAGTTTCCACCATAGCCTTTCATGAACATTTTCTGAAGCGGAAGAGAGGAAAAAAAAAAAAAAAAATACCAAACAAACAAACAAACAAATTAGTGATAAAGCTTTCAAATACCAATGATCAATTTTAATCTGCAAGCTAAAATTGGAGGGAGGAGGAAACCTCGCTTATGTGACCGCTAATGATCAGTGGATATGTGGCCATGACAACAAGCATGAGCCTCCAGTTCAAAATGAAGGCAATGATGAATGAGGTAACAACCAGACCGACATTCTCTATGAGAACCGTAGAGCGATCAACAACTACAGTACGCAACAAAGTTGCATCACTCTCTAAACGAGATGCGAGCATGGAACTTGTGTTGTTTGTGTCATCAAACCATCCAATCTCATTGCTCAAAATGGCTGCAACCAAATACAGAAGAAAATCAAGAAAAATAAAATAAATTCTTCAAGAGAAATGAGGGACTATTTTAACTTCATAATATAAGGGTATAAACCAGTATTTTTGGTTTCCGTCACCATATAAAGGCACGAATTCATCATCTAGGCAATAAGGGAAGATGAATTCAATGTGAAAAATAATTTTCAATGTTTGAAAACATTGGTACTTGAATTTTTAAAACAATATTGTGTTCATCCAAATACCTCTTCATACTAAAAAAAATCTTTTTATAAAGGGAACAATAGGGATACAAGGAGCAAACAATTTACCAGAAAACATCATTTCTCGCACGCGAAGAGTAAGCCGCTCTCCCATGATTCCAAAAGAGAGATGTGCGATGGCATGGACAATGACAGTTATGAAAGCACCTCCACAGAAGAGGAGTGCGATCTTCTTGACTTCACGGCATGTTATGTCCCAGTCCATGTAGTAAGATACAAGAGCCTGAGTGACACCAAGGGCGAAAAGAGGCACCTGTGCTCCAGCAATGAGTGCACAAATTGTGCCAGAAACCCCATACATCCAGTCAGGACCCACCATCGAATACAATCTTCCATTCGACACACATGGTGGATTAACAATCTCCAAACCATCAACTCCAATTCGACCAACAGACATCTTATCAGAGTGAGAGCTTGTGCCGCTGCTTGTTGTGCGTGACAATTCACGGGAATATTTAATGCTATAAAAATAAAACAAGAAAACAAGATTTTGATACTTAGTCATAGATTTTTCAGGAAATTAGTTTTACGTATGTTAAAGTTGCTATTTGGAAAGCAACAGTATTCTTTTGTTTCAGTAGAAAATGGAATCTTTGGGAGAAACATCATAACAATTTGTGTGAAAACCCATATTTAATTATTCTTAAAAGAAAATTAATTAATTAATTAATTAATTTTATTCAGAATCTACCTAAAATATATAATAGTGTAAAAATTAATTTTAAATTAACCCAATTCAATCACTAACAAAGACCTTATTAAGAATAATAATTTTGTGGGTATTTAATATTTATTGTTTATAAATTATTTTAATTAGGAATGAACATAATAATTATTCTTACTAAATACCTTCATTAAAAATCTTAGTGTATCAATTTTGAGAAACCCATGCAAATACACACACCAAAAATAAATAAATAAAATAAAATAAAAATATACTAATTCAGATTTTGACAAAGATTTGGTGGTGGCAAATAAACAACACTTGGATTGCATGCAAATGTATTCATTATATGCATTGGAATTGAGAGATATGATTAGACCACATAGAATGATTACGAGAGAGAGAGAGAGAGAGAGAGAGAGCCTCAAAGAAGGTTCTATAAATCCATACACTTAGTCTTCATACACAGAGGGTTCATATTTTCAAGGCTGAGCATAATCTTATATATATACAAAAAGAAAGCTTAGCTTAGTATACACATGCATGTCTGGTCCTTTGGACGGGTGAGGAGAAACTAAGGAAAAAGAATTCAGCAGAAGGAGAAGAAGAGAGGAAGGTTTAGGAAGCAAAATTTTTCTATCATTTCATCACCCATTTCAATCCTACTATTAAGTAAGAAAACCCTCTCAACCCTCACATTTCTTTTTATTAATGAAGTTTTTAGATTATGTTCATGTGATTAAAATGACTACTCATAGATAGAAATTTTATACATATGTGTAGGAATTTTGTGATGTGTATATCAAATGTTGAAGATATTGATAGTCTTAAAATCATCTTATTATTGTAAAAATAAGCTTGCATGTGTAGTTTATACCTTTAAAGAGAAGATTGAAAATAATCTGGTTGTCCTTGAATCTGCCAGAATATTTGCACGAATTTTTAGACAATTTTATACTCAAAATTTCGAGATAATTTCTTCTACAAAGTTGTTGAGAATAATGTCTAGTTCATCCAAGAATTTTGGCAACAATTTTTGAGCTTTCTACGAATTTATACAAATTTTTAACTAAGTCTGAAACTGTGAGACAGATTTTACTATGTATTTGAAAATTAATTAAAAATTCTATACTAAGCCAAATCTGGTAATTTCTAACTAAAATATGAAATTTGAGAAGTCTAGTTTCATAATAAATTTTTAGATTATGGATTTGATCTATAAATTTAAGCATGGAATTAATGTAAGGAAACGTGACAAATCTGTGTTATAAAAATTGCTGAAAATTTTACAAGATTATTTACATCTTCTTTTTTTGAAATTCTTTTTAAAAAATGACCTAAACATCCCTATTGAGTATTCTGTTCAATTGCACGAATTTTAAGATTGTATAAATAATTTATTTATAATTTTTAATACCTAAGTTACAATCTGGAATTTTCTAGATAGGATAAAATCATCACTTCAATATTGTGTTGGTCTAATCCATCAACTATTATAAATTAGTAATCCATGTATGGGTGTGTTGTGATTTATTTAATATTGTGCTAGTCTAATTTTGTGCATGTGTGTGATTGTGGTTTATTTATTGTATCTAAGTTATTATATTCATACCATGGTTTACATTAATTGTCTATTAAATTTTGTATATTGAATTATTATTGTGTGACATGTATAATGTTTTATGTTGGAAGTTTTTTTTGAGTTGATATAACATTATTGGTGATTGAGATTTGAATAATTTGTGTTAACCGAAATGATTAATGGTATATAAAGTTATTGATAGAGGGTTAATACCGGGTATTCAGAGTGAGCTCTGGTTTTTAATAATTTTTAAGTAAATTGTGTCGCGAAACCCTAAGATGGCACAGAGCTTATTTGAACCCTTATCGGTATTTGGTTTTGGAATAAAGGTGGATGTGCGGGTGGCACGCAGGGAAGTTACGTACCCCTGGCAGACCGTTCCCTTGGGGCAGACCACGGATGTCACGGCTTGGATATATAACTCCGGGCGTGGGCATCTTTGGTAGTTCTTGAATATTTGACCAAGGGGGGGTTTCCAAATTAACTGTGGTCATGACTTAGTGGTTGGTAAGTTAAACCTCTTTGATGATATTTCAAGAGTCACCTAATTTATTAAAATTATTTGAATTATTTTAATGGTTGTAATTTATATTTACAATTATATTATTATCTCGTGTTTATAATCTCATTATTTTCTCTCAAAAAGAATAGTAGATTGGTTATGTTTTCTTACTGTGTTGCAAAACTCATGGCATATATTTTGTTGCCCCGGCGTTTCATGCCAGATTATGTCGAAGAAGGGACTAAGGCTAAATTTGGAGCTGCTGTTAATATCGAACCTTGGCTAACTTAGAGTCAAGATTTTATCCAAATAAAATTCTATTATCTCTTGTATTAGTATTTAACAATATTGTGACGTTATATGTGAACTTGTACTTTTATTTTATTGTTGGACTTTAACTATGTAAGAGTTTAAAATTCCCTAATTAGTAGTTAAAATTTTATCTAGCAAGTTATTTTTATTTAATTTTTATGATGTTCCAATAAAAAATTGGGGCGTCACAATTTGCATTGGACACATACAAGTACAATTGTGAGTATTGACGTTCGTATTTTTGCTAAAGTAGTACATCTGACAATCCCCAAACCCTGCAGTAGTGGGAACCTCGTGCATTAAGACTGCCATTGTATGTAACGGCAGCAAACAGCATATTTTGGAAAATTTAGCTGACTCTAAATGTAAATATGAAACGAAGTAAGAAAGACAAATTTCTCCATTTTTAAGAATGTAACAAAATGAGTGAGTATGCGGTCAACATAGCTTGGTCTTCCTTGCACCACTAACGTAATTTCTGTGCAACATTTTAAAAATAATTTTGAAGATTTAGCCACTAATACCAAATGGAGAATAAATGCCCTCCATTTCGGTTTAATGCAAATGTAACACCTAAAGAATTGATATTATTTCAGAAATTTAATGTATATACCTGAGTGGCCGTCCCAAAGCAGGTCCATGGGAAGGGAGGCGATGCAAGGAAGCTGCCTCTTGGAGTTGAATAAGTGATGCATAAGCACTATTTGGTTTCGAAATGAGCTGATCATGACTCCCGGTCTCCACTATCTTTCCACCTTGAACAACAGCTATTACATCTGCATTTCTAACAGTAGAAAGCCGATGGGCCACAACAATAGTTGTCCGTCCTACCATCACACGATCAAGTGCCTCCTGAACACTCTTCTCAGACTCCGCGTCAAGAGCGCTTGTAGCTTCATCCAGCAGAAGTATTGAAGGATTCTTTACTATTGCTCGTGATAGTGCAATTCTCTGCTTCTGTCCACCCGATAATTGTATTCCCCTTTCACCCACCTGCAAATGAACTTCAATTGTTACTCCTTTCACCCAAAAAATAAAAATCCTCCTATCCTAATGTTCTCTTAGGCAATGTTTGGACCAAAGATTTGAGGAAGGATTTGTAGAGGGAAAGGAATTAAGAAAAGAAAAGTGAATGAAATAGAAGATAAACTTTTGTCACATTTCCCTTTTCTTTTCCTTTCCCTCTCCAAATCCCTCCCCAAATTCTAGATCCAAACACATCTTTAAAGATTAAGATCACAACTTGCTAACTTTACAGTGTCAATTTCCAAATTTCATGTATATATATATCAACAGTTCCATATACCTGGGTTTCCAATCTATCAGGAAGGTTGTTGATGAAAGTGATTGCCTCCGAAAGTTTCACAGCACGTGTAACCTCTTCGGGGGAGGCATCGTCTTTCCCATAGAGAATGTTCTCCCTAATGGTTGTAGCAAAAAGTGCAGGCTCTTGATTAACCAACCCAATCTGTTGCCTGAGCCACTGGAGGTCAAGCTCTCCGATATCGGTTCCATCTAATAGTATCTGTCCAGAGATGGGCTCATAGAAACGCTCAATCAAAGATATAACCGTGCTCTTTCCCGACCCACTTCCTCCCACAAGGGCTACAATCTTCCCAGAAGGAATGTCAAGACACAGCTTGTTGAATATCATAACATCAGGACGAGATGGGTAGCTAAAGCATACATCCTTGAATTGGATATGGCCTTCATGATTGACTAGTTTCCTGCTGGTTTTCAAGCTCGTTTTGCTTATTGTGTTTCGTTCTATCATCTCAAATATGGGATAAGCCGCTGTCTTTGCTCGGATGAATGCAGAGATGTCAGGCGCTGCCTGTCCAAGTGACCTGTGAAGCAATAGGACCTTATAATATAATATGCTTATTTTGATGCAATTATCTTATCACGAAGCTTGGAATTGAAAGCCTTTGTTTCTAGTTTAGCACAAACATGGCATTTTGCAGATCATACAGAGCTAAAATTCAACATGCCATTTGGTACACCAAATATATGCATTTATCGTAACCTATCATGACTTGTTGCAATTTGATTCATATTACACTAAGCAAACAGTTGGTTAATGCAGGGTACATACGAATGTTATAAATAAAATAAAAAAACAAAATCAAACCATTCTATCTTTAGAGTGTTTAAATGCACAAGCCTACGCGCTAGAAAGTGTCACTGCCAAAGTTGCAGACCAATGTCATTTCACATGATTAATTATCATCAGTTTACAATCAAATAGGCCCAAATTTTAATAAGTATGGGAAAAGCATAATAAACTTGCTTCCAATCTTATGTTAAATCTGACATACTGAAGAAACATCTAAACAGGCCCAAGATGTATAAGAAATCATGTTTACTGAAAATGCAAAATGGAGGCACCAGAAGTAACAAAGGACTTGTTCATATGCTACCTTCCAATTTCAATGGACCAACTCATAGATTCATCGAAATACAATAAGAAGCACAATGAACTAATTCAAAAAATTGCTTGAATAAAGAGAAAGGGGCAAAGACTTACAGTCCGGAAATGACAACATTGAGCATGGTAGTGAAAGAATCTCCTCCATTGGCAATGTTCTTATGAACAACAATGCTCGTATACCAAACAAGCAATGACCATGAAAGAAAAAGGACACAGTGCAAGGTGCCAAGCCCCAGGCCCTTGGCTAGTCCTGCTTTCCTCCCATACTTGTAAGTGTCCAAGAGTGCTGCTCTATACGATCTCACTGCCTTTTCTTCTCCTGCAAATGCTTGAACTGTTCTCACATTTCCTATCACCTGAGAATTGCATAAAATCAGGGGAGAGAGAGAGAGAGACAGAGAGAGATCTGTTCTACAGTGAATGCTCTCCAATTTACCAAATTAACGAATAAATTTTGACCACATCAACATAACAAAAAAGGCCATGTCTTCTTTCTTTTTTTTTTTCAAATCAAGTAACAGGAATAAGAAAAATCAGCTGAACTGTCACCTAATTTACGGAAGTGTTCCGCCAAAAACATACATTCTATGAAAAGTTTGTTTTACAGAAAATTATGTTAGAATTAGATCGCTTAAATTATGAAATCAAGTCCATTTTAGTAAAGAAAGTTGTACACATATAGAATTCGTATACAAAATTTCCATATAGAACAATTTGAGATGACACTTTTTACTTCAAAATAAACAAACATCAAATGTCATACAAACTAAATTTGGAGTTTAAAATAAGGTAATGCCAACAACGACTCAAAGAGCTGTCAATAAGGTGAGGAAAATATCAAAAATAATCGTGAATTTCAAGGTATATCCTTAAAAAAGTTTTATATATTTTTTAATATTTCTCACACATTGTTGTACTATTTTCTCGCTAAGTTTCTCTATTTTGAATGTTTTGCACGCATTTGCATATAATTTTCTTACCTCTATCCAGGCTAATGACAAATTGACAACCTTTGCCATGTCATTAGCCTTTTCTTATAAGGTTTTAAAAATGTTGTACGTCATTCTATATCAAACTTTGCATAAATAATCTAGAGACAATAAAAAAAAATAAAAAAAACTCCAAGGTTTTAGCTTTATAACAAAATAAAGCTTGATTTTTTAATTTTATTAATTCAAAACCTAATCTTTTGATTTGTTTTTAATCTAAATCATTCTCCTATTTTCGGTAAGTTATTTTCGGTAAGTAAAACCAACGGAAAAAGAGTACTTTAGTCGTTAAACTCAATATAGATATAGATATAGATAAAATATCAACAATACCCTTTTAATTGAATTTAATGACTAAAATACGCATTTGTCTATCGCCTTTACTTAACAAAATATGCAAATGGTTTAAATTAAAAATAATTCAAAAAATTTAGAGTCTAAATTGATAAAATTGAAAACTTATGGTCTATTTTGTTGTAAGGCTTAAACCTTGGGTTTTTTTTTTTTTTGTAAATTCCCCAATGATCTATATTAAACTTTGCATAAATTAAACCTCATCATTTGGCATGAGAATTTTATATAATTTAATTGATAATTGTATTAATCTCTAAAATTTAACATTCAATATGAATCTCTATTGACAATGTAGTTTGATGAAGTGTGAGAGAGAGTTTGGAGAGGACCTCTTGGGCGATTTCGCCAGCGTGGACGTAAGATTTGCGAACACGGGCAATGAGACCAGTGGCGACAAAGGCGTAGACACCACCAGCAATGGCGATCAAGGGAACAATAGAGAGAGTGACGAGACTGATCTGCCAAACCCTAATGAATCCGATTGTGAATCCTGCTATGAATCTGCTTATGTAGTGAATGAAGTTCCCCACCTGCTTCAAATTCAATTCCCAATTTTTAGAGAGAGAGAGAGAGAGTAGAGTGCCCAGTGCTAGAGCAGGGCTGTGAGATAATATGACTTTGATGGGGTTTCAGGGATGACATCATTTCCCGGTGGTTGACGCCAAAATTACGACAATAATCACATTTCTTCTTGTTTTTTTCCTTTTTTTTTTTTTTTTTTTTTTTTAAGAATAATGCTTGGACCCCTCACCCCCCCTTGCCACGTGGCGGTGGTAATTGGAGGAGCAGGAAAAAAAAGAAAAAGAAAAAGAAAAAGAAAAAGTAACCAATGAGAGAGAGAGGGGGTCAAAGGGGATGAATCATTGTTGTTTTTTTAATAGAATAGAATAGGTGGATAGATAACAGTAAGTAGCTGTGCTAAACCAGCAAATAGTTCAATTCGATTACTTGCTAAAAATTTATTTAAATTCGGTTCATTAGACCATCTTCAACAGTGCATCAAATTATACATCAGATTTAAAATTTGATAAAAAAATGATTTTTTCAAGTTCTAATAGTTTCCCTAATTTGATATCAAAATCAAAATGAAACAAACATTTCATCAAACTGAAGACATGCTCTGTATATTAGTATTTCACTGTGCTTGATCATTGGGGTGGGCCAACCGGTCAACGAACCGAATGTCCAGCCGATTGACCCATTGGTCGACCAGTTCCCTTTCAAATACGTAGGTTCAAACCGATCAAAAAGGTTCAAACAGGTAAAAAAAAAAAAAAATACCAGTCGACTGGCCGGTCGACCTTTCCCTTTTGATGCACGGTTGGAGCAAGCCATATCAGATTAAGAAAATTGGCTTTTTTTTACTCAAATTTGATGAAAAATTTGGTTCACCGTTGGAGATGCTCTTAAATAAATAAGTTAAATTTAAATATATTTTAAAATTCGTTAAAATTTTTAAATCAAATTTAAACAGTCAATTACTCGTTAATCTCGGTTAGGTTCAAATTGGTCAAAAATGTTCAAATAGGTAAAAAAATAAATAAAATACCGGTCGACCGACCGGTCGACCCTTCCCTTTTGATGCACGATTAGAGCAAGCCATATCAGATTGAGAAAATTGACTTTTTTTTACTCAAATTTGGTTCACCGTTGGAGATGCTCTTAAATAAATAAGTTAAATTTAAATATATTTTAAAATTCGATAAAATTTTTAAATCAAATTTAAACAGTCAATTACTCATTAATCTTGGTTTAATAAGCATAAAATTACATAAAATATCAAACTACTCGAGTTCGGCTCAATAAAAACTTGTTTGAGATCGACTCGAAAGCTTAACGAACCAAACTTAAACAAATTTTGACACTCGTTAAAATTATCAAACTAAACTTGAATATTTAACTGTTCGGCTCGTTTATCACCCCTAACCTTAAGGTGTGTCAATAAAAAACATAAAATATCAAAATACTTAAAATTTTAATATTTTTTTTTACGTATTTCAAAATATTTTGGTTTGTTTTTGGAAAGAATTAAAAAAAAATTAAAAAGTCAAATTCACTATAAAAATTTAAAAAAAGAAATCGAATGACTATACAAAAAGGTTAAATTTTTTATTTTTTCTCTATTTTTTACACATTTTTTCGTAAAAAATTAAAAAATATTCCAAACATACTAAATTTTTTTCATCTTATATTTTAATTAAAAAATAAAAAATTACTAAAATAACTTATTCCTAAACCAAATCTTTCACGTATTTTAATACACTTTTTATATTATTTTTTAACACTAACAATAGTCCTAACCTCCCTTAATATTTGAGAAAAATATAATAGCACTACAAATTTAGCATAATTTCACATATCTTCCTTTTAGTAAAATTTAAGTGATTAAAACTAATGTAAATAATAAGTAGACATTGAAATAAATAAAAACAAGAAACATACGTTTTAATAAATAAATAAATAAATAAAAAGGGGGATGATAACTTCATCTTTTTATACATATAACTCAAAATTACTGTTAAAATGTATTATGTGAAATAAAATTTGGAGGGAGACCCATTTGATTCTTTAAAAAGGGAGATTTTTTTTAAGGTCCCTAGTATTAAGATTTTATAGCATAAAGGACATTCAATATTTTAATAATGTCTAAAGTCCCTCAAGTTGATCTAGAGAAAATTCACGTCACAGAGAAAATTAGTCCAGAGAAATTCTTTCCAGAGAAATTTTGAAAATTTCTTTGACCTTCCCTAAACTTCCCACTGTAAATTTCTCTGCCCTCCCCTTCTCTAAATTTTTCTGCCCTCCATATACTTCCCACTCTCCTAGAGAAATTTCTCTGCCTTTCCACAAAATTACATCTCCAGAGAAATTTTAAATTTCTCTACCCTCCCTGCCTCTCTTTGACTCAACTCTCCAGAGAAAATTTGGAAATTTCTCTGGTCTTCCCTTCTTTCCAAAGAAATTTTCATTCTCTAGCCTTCAAAGAAATTTTCTCTAGAAATTTCCCTCTCTAGAGAAAATTTCTCTGGCCTTCCTGGCCTTCCATTCTCTCCAGAGAAATTTCTCTTCTCCAAACCCAGAGAAATTCACTCAAACTAGAAAAATTCCCCCTCTCCAAACCTAGAAAAATTCTCCCTCACAATTTTTTCTAATTGAAAATCATAAACCTCAAACAAAATGTGATCCATGATTCATACATTGGCTGGGGTGTTACAAAATCTGTCAATAGTATCTTGGGAAATTTCAAGAAATAGAGTCAGAAATTATAGCTGTAGAAATTATAACACACAACATGCCCCCCCAGTCTATGTCACTCTTCAAACCAATACATACACATATACATGTACAAACACAAAATTTTGAGTAATGACTGGTAATGTGATCGGTATTTATCATGATCAACACTCACAAATGGGTAAATCGATGAAGGAATAACAAAATTACCTATGAAGAATGCCATGGCTATGGCAGTGAGCAACTCCAGTGCACAACTAATAGAGAAAACTCTGGTTATGGAAGAGGCCGAGGATCGGGACCCTTGCGGTGGGAGTCCATTACTCTCTCTCACCACATATACGTGTACATATATGTGGTGAGAGAGAGAAATGGATCGATCGTCGCCGGAAAACTTAATACTTGTGACCTGGGATTGCTTTCATGACAATCAACCGCCCCAAATCTCTGAACTTGCTAACAAAGCTGATGATGACGGATATGGCTCCAAAATGAATCACTCAGTGGGTGTGGTAGTGAATGAGAGTGAGAGTTGAAGCAACGGTTCATGGTTGATCGAATCACAGAGAGAAAGAGAATGATGAAAGCCCTAGCCAGAGAAAAGAATAAAGCGAGAAAGTGAATTTTCTCTAGAATATATAGGTGTAGGATCAAGGGACCTCAGACATTACAAAATAATATTGTGGATCTCTTCCATCACAGAAAATGGGAGAGGGACCTTAGACTAATTTTTCCCTTTAAAAAATGTAATGCTAACTTCCAGAGATGAATTTTTTTAGCAAGGTTCCAAATTTTTGACCTTTTAAGAAAGGATTATAAGTTATAATTTTCTCCTATGCTATGATGCTAGGCATCAATAAATAGTTAAGTTTCTTTAATTCAGACAGCATATATGTAAGGTAAAATTACACTTATGCCCTCAAGATTTGGATTTAACACATATCATTCTTGACGTTTGGAAAATTACACTAACCCCTCTGTCATTGTAATTATTTAAACGAGATACACGTTTGTATAAAAAAAATATTGAATTCATACACATTCTATTTTCTTGCTTTGCTTTAACTTCTTTTTTTTTTTTTTTTTTTTTCTTTCCTTTGCTTTATTTTTTTTTTCCAATGTAATTTTTTCTGTTTTT
This sequence comes from Camellia granthamiana, assembly GCA_036172215.1. NCBI lineage: Eukaryota > Viridiplantae > Streptophyta > Magnoliopsida > Ericales > Theaceae > Camellia > Camellia granthamiana. Next base: position 22,767,701 of record CM069913.1, on the reverse strand, counting down.
CTACCAGGAGTTGTTACTTTTTATATAAGCAATAGTTTATGAAATGAGACTATTAACCACAGGGGTGGAAATGTAATTTTTTAAACATCAGGGGTGAAATGTATTAAATTCAAATCTCAATGGGTGTTAGTGTAATTTATCCAAACATGTAAATGTTAGAATGTTTTTAGTCTTTCTTAAAAAATTTCTCATTTTGTTTTGTATTTATTCTTGTCTTTCATATTTTTAAACCAAAATAATGAACAATTCAAAAATATCTTTGTTTTTTGGTGTTTATTTTACCTTCTCAAATTTCAATATTAACCTATTTAACAAATAAGGTCCCTTATGATATACCATGAGTATAATATAAATATATTTTTTCACAAGGGCTAAGAAAATCATGTCAAATACCAATGAAAATAAATATAAAAAATTATAAAATCAAAAATTTCTGAAATTTCTCTTTTTCAAGGCATTAAAAGTGTAATTTTGATGTAAATTGAGTGATCACTATTTCATTAAACGATTGGTTAATAACAAATTCTTGTCAATGAGAGAGGCTTCATATGATTTTTAGTTCAAAAAAATATATTATATTGAATATGTTATTATGCAGATCTTGCTCAAAGTTTTTTATTTTTTATTTTTACAATTGCTACGAAAGGTATTAAAAAAATTGTAATTACACTCACAATAAAAATACACGAATTCAAGCAATCATGCATGCCGAATAATAAGTTATTACTTATTCAAATAATTAAAATAATAATCTAAAATATACCACTACTCAGGAATGATTTGAAAAGTTAGTTAAAAGTTGATTTTTTTGACTTTTTTTTATTTTTTTTGTCATTTTATGTGTAAAAAATATGAGAAGTAATATAATTTAAAATAAATTAAAAGTTAATTATTATTTTTTTTTTTTGGACTTCCCAAATGACCACATGTATTCATTATTACAGTAAAGCTACTCTCCCCCCCCCCCCCAAATTATCAAAAATGCATGGGCTCCTAAAGTTGGAGACCTTTATGACTTCTAAAATGATGTGAATCAATTATATATATATATTTTTTGTTTTTTTGTTTTTTTTTTTGTTTTTTAAACCAATCAAAGTGAGAGTTGTGGGGATATATATATATATATATATTTGAGTATGTAACAATAAATGTGGTACCATCTTTTTCCTAGCACAAAATGTCTTGGTGCAAAAAGACGGAGCCTTCATTTGGGATGTGAGCTGACTTTTTAATTTTTTGATTATTTTATTATGGGGTTAAAAAGTCTCATCTAGGATCTAGGATGGACTTTTTGATTTTTTTAACTTTCATGAGAGAAAAAATAAAATAATTATGATTTAGATGTGGTATTTGGTCTTATTAAGTTAAAAAACCTATTCAGTGTGTTTGGTTTGAATTTTTTGAATTAAGTTTTTTGAAAATTGAGTTTTTTAGTTTTCGTGTTTTTTTTGTTTTTAGTGGATATTTTTAAAATTTTAAATATTTTTTATATTTTTTTAGATGCACCTTACTTAGATGTATCTAAAAAATAAAAAATTTGTGAAAAAATATTTTAAAAATTTAATAAATACATAAAAATATAAAAAATATACTGAATTCTAGTATTTTTTTTTTTGTATTTTTGGTATTTAGTGAATTTTTGAAAGATTTTTTTCACAATTTTTTTACTTTTTAGGTATATTTATGTTAGATATGTCTAAAAATTTAAAAAATTAGTTAAAATATTAAAAAAATAGTAAAAACAAAAAAAAATACGAAAAATAAGAAAGTAGAATTTTCTGAAAAGTGTTTTTAAAAAAATCTAATAAAGCAAAGTGATATTTTTTTTTTTTTGGTGTGGCTAAAATAGCCCCAATGAACCCTAAATTAAACGAATATGCTATAATTTGAGAAAAAAATACATCAACAAAGTATTGAAAAATTAATATTAATGGTCGATATTCACTTTCAGTGTAGCTCCAAAATAGAAAATTTAAGGTAGCGTTTGGTTTGTATTTAAAATTATGATTTGAGTATAGAGTTATATTTTGAGTTTTTGAATTTTGAAATTATGATTTGAGTATAGAGTTATATTTTGAGTTTTTGAATTTTGAAATTATGATTTGAAAGAGAAAATTTGTTTGATTATGAGTTTTGAAAAGAGTTTTGAATTGAGTGTTGAATTTTTTAAATGAGTGTTGAGTTTGTGAAAAGTTGTTTGATTATGAATTTTAAAAAGAGTTTTCAAAACTTAATTCAAAAACTTATAACTCACAATCAAACACATAACTCAAAACTCTATTGAAAATTTTATTTAAAACTCATAACCAAATTCTTTTTAAAATTCAATTCAAAAAAATAATTATTCAAAAAAATAATATTTTTTGTTTACAATTTTTTTTTATTTTTTAAAAATTACTGTGACAAATTAATTTGTATTTAATTTTTTTTTTGTTAATTTTAAATAAATGGCCAAATAATTTGTCATTTTGGTCTAAAAAAATAATTTATGTATTTAAAATATCAAAAACAAATAAATATTTTTTTTCAAATAACATATGACAATTGCAAAAAAAAATAAAAAATAAAAAGAGCACTGTTCCGGTCAACCGGTCAAACGTCCAGAAGGATGTCCAAGAAGACGACCGGATAGACCAAAACTGATCTTTTCAAAATTCAAATTTCAAAAACTCTCTAAAAAACTCTCTGTAACCAAACATTTTTTCAAAATGCATTTTGAAATGTGATTTAGAATTATGTTTTAAAAATTATAATTTATAACTAAACAAAACCTTAAAATATGAGGGTAAAACTCATACCAAATACAAATCTCCTCCATATATTTAAATTTCTAATATTTTTTCTGACACCACAAAATTTTCAGAAATTGATTACCCTAGGCTCAGTTATTGGGTAACCAAGTGCAGATATCCAAGCATCACTTTATTTGGTTTCAAAAAATTGAGCACACTGTTTAAAAATTTAAATTTTTTATTTTTTCATATCTTTTTGTTTTTAGTTAAAAATATAAAAATACACTATATTTTCGTATTCTTATGTATTTATTAAATTTTTTGAATAATTTTTCACAAATACTTTACTTTTTATGTGCATCTACATTATGTGCATTTAGAAAATAAAAAATTTACTTAAAATATTAAAAAAATCACTAAAAATAAATTTGAAAAATAAAAATTTTAATTTTTCAAAAATTAATCAAAACCAAAAAATTTTAATTATAAAAAATTATACTAAAGTGGCCCAATGTCATTTATCCATGGCCTTGTATTCCCTCCTAATTGTCCAAAAAAATAAAAAATAATATGGAGACAATTTTTTTTTAATTAAAATAGAAAGTACATCATATATGTTTACAAGGTGGACCCAACTTGGGTCGGTTGCATGGGATGTTTTCTGTCATTGTTTTTGGGCATTGAATATTGTCCACTTCTGTTGGATTGCATCTACCGTAATTGGATGTATGTGTCCAATCCAATTGTAGATCATATTTTAATTTTAATTTTAATTTTTTAATTTTGTATTTTTTTTTTCCTTTGTCTCAATAATTTTTTAATTATGAGATTATATTTTAAAATTTTTACATAATTTTATAATTTAAAATGCATTGGAATATAAAGATTTAAAAATAAAAGATATCCTCTGATCCAGCAAAGCTAATTAAACTTGAGAAAATTACAAATCAGGCTAATTTTTCAAAAATAAGTATAAATACATGAATTTTTTTTGATTTTAATAATTAAGATTTATAAACTTTATCATTAATCTGTATTTTTTTTTTTTTTTTTTACATTTTTCAACTGATATGTTATTTCCCCATTAAAGTTCAAATTGTGCAACCTAGGTGCTGTTTTGTTAAAAATTGATCATCTAAAAATAAAAATCAAAAGCATTTCTCACACAGCTTTTAAAAATTAATTTTTTTTAAATTTATTTAAATTATTTTTACCTAATAAGTTATAAACAAAATCTATATCAAACAAAATAGTACAGAATGTCAAGATCAAAAAAGTTAGAAACAACTCAAATAAGACTTCGTTTATCAATTATACATCTTAATTAAAAAATATTATAATTTATCATATTCCTCTTATTATTAAAAGGGCGATGCTTTTGACCCCAGTGACACCCTCAATGACATGTCAGCCTTTTATTGGCTGAAAAAAAATAAAAAATAAAAAATAAAAAATAATTTTTTTGAACCAATCACAGCCGATCCCCAACACCCCACTGGGTCCAAAGCATTTTTCTTATTAAAATAACATATTTTCAAACTATAATGATTTTTACTCAAACGATCCATATAAATGCTGGGCAATTACTGGACTCAGAGCCATTTTCAGAAAAGTAAAAGCATTGTCAGACTAGTCACCCCCCAAAATTAACCCCCCCGGAGGGGATAGGGGGTGTTACTGCTGCCTCTTTTTATGAGGTCTTCATGAATGTATTTTTTGATAATTTAAATTGTTCATATTGTAAGGTTCATCAATAATATTATTTTTATAAAAATTAAATTAATCGGATATTCATAACCCTCTGATTAGATCTCAATTGTTTTTAAAAATTTATAAAAATTATGTTAACCGTTAATTTTTATAGAAATAAATGTACTTTGGTTATAACGTTACAGATATCCAATCAATTTGATTTTTTATATAGATGATCTACTTAACGAATTTTACAATATAACAATTTTTTTTTGAACCGTACAATATAACAATTCAGATCATTGAAAAACACTCTGAAAAACGTCTCCCAAAAGACACAGCAATAATTGCTGTGGTTCAAGGCACAACAGCACCCCTCTCCGCTGCCCCTGGAGAGGATGCTACTTCTCTTTAGGTTAAAAAGACAAAAGGAAAGATTACCCCCCTTGGACAGAAAAGGTAATTTGTTGATTTTTATTCTACTGATGATGTAAATAAAATCACCATATTTTATGATCTCTGTCATGGATTTTTTCAAATTTTCTCTATTTCTCTATGCTATGCATAGGTTGGATTTCCTTTTTCTATTTCCATTTTAGGGATGTATAAATTTTGGATAGAATTCTAGTCCTTTCAACTGTTGAATGCAGATAAAAGAGGACCAGTAAGGCCTATTTTGGGAAGTTGGTAATAATCAGCTTTTTGGTGAAAAGCTGATTATAATCAGCTTATAATCAGCTTTTTTGTGAGAGGGAAAGTTGGTAATAATCTGAAAATCAGATTATTACAATGTTCCCAAAAGAGGCCTAAGAAAACAAATTAAAGAGATGCCACCGAAAAACCCAAAATTACTCCAAAATAAAACCCAAAAATTATTTATTATCGTGTGAGTAATAATGCCACAAATGCATTACGATTATATGTTTTTTTGGGCTACAAAAGTATATAATTGTAATAGATTTATGACATTATTTTTGACGACAAGAAATAACTATATCTCAACCTTAGTATAGACACAACTAACTAAGTTTAATTGTATTTAGTTATAATAATAAGAGTTTAAGGTGTAAGGTAATCCAAATTGGTTAGTGGGTATACTTTTCATGCAATTAACAAGGTTTCGAATCCCTAATTAACTTTGATGTGTAAGGACGTAATTTTCGAATATCATTATAAGTTTGGCATAACCTAACAGGCTATTTTAGTAACTTTTTGGCTTTTTACGAAAAGATGTGCAGAAAAGTAGAGAGGTGATGTAACAAGTTTTAGTTGGCTTTTTGACTTTTTGGCTAAAATAGCCACTCCCCAAACGAGGCCTAAATAATACAAAAAGTCAAAAAGTCACTATCCTATTTAAGTCACATCATCTTATTTAAATCACATCATCTTTCTAACACATCACATCAAACCCAACTCAAACCCAATCCATATAAGCCAATAAGTCAAAAAGTACACTTTTTTAGAACATCCCAAACCAACCCTCTTACTCTATAGGCCTATCAATGGCCTTTAAAAAAATTTATTGTAAGAGCTGTTAATCTGAATAAAGTTGTGTAAGATTGGAAAATAAAAAGAGATTTTTGGCCATAACTCCTTCCTAAACCCCGTTTTTATTGAAAATGACAAATTTTAATTTTTTAGCTCATAAACTCCTCCAAAATAAAGAAATCTTGTAAGAACAAAAAAATTTTAATTTATATTTTGTGTGACAAATTTACCTCTTAACAGACACACACTCTCTCTATATTTCTCATCTTTATCTCCCTTAGTATGTCTCAACTCTCTCTCTCTCTCTCTCTCTCAACTCTTTCTTTTTCTATTTCTTTCTAAGAACTCTCTCCACCACCACCACCACCACCACCACCACTATTGTCTACACTACCACCACCATAACGATAGTTTCCATCACCGACACCATTCGTCACCATTGCCACCACCACTATCTCAACCACCAGCACCATTCGATGCCACTATACCACCAGCAATCACCATCGCCATCCTTCACCTCCAAGACTTCAAATCTGAGATCTATCATCTCAGATCTATATTTTCTCCATCTCTTTCTCTTTGTCTCCTCATGATGCTCTATTTTTCATACAGTAAATTTTTATTCTAGTTTCAACCAGATCTGAGGCAATATATGTGTTCTATCTATCTTTTTCTCTTTCTCTCTATATGTATATATTTTTATTTTAGTGTATTTTTTTTGTCATTGTCAGTTTGAATATTGATTTTAAGATCTCAAACGAAAATATTATTTTAATACATTTAATAGCGAAATAATAAAATTTTACTGTTACCGTTATTAATTCAATGTTTTGACTGATTTCTCATTTAATAGCTATATGACTAATGGTAATAATTATAGTAAGTGTGGTGGAAAGATAACAATGGCAAAAATTCACTTTTTATATGTTTAAAGTAAATAGTAAAATTTTATTGTCACCAGAGAACCTTATCAGCAAATTTTTGCGAACCGACAGTGGTCACTGAAAAATCGTCGTCGGCCGGGGTGATCAACGGTGGCCGGCGGTGGTCAATGATAGTAGACAATGGTCGGTTTGTGTTAATGTAAGAAAATGATAGAAGTTGAGGGTATTATTGTCATATCTTTTAAATAATTTAAACTTTGTCCTTAATGAATTAAATGTTTTTAACTTGTTCTTTTGACAATAAAGTTTAAAATTGAGGGACTTATTACCAAAAACTCCAAAACAATTAAATGTTGGGTCCTGATAAATTTGTGGTACCACTGCCCCTTAATTAATAAAAGTAGGAAAGGGTATTAACGACAGCAGAAAATTTAATTGTGAGACCTACTCTTCTTAGTTGTCTCTTTAATGAAGGTTTTCTCTTAATGCCTAATGAAATTTCAAAATTTCCCCTTATAATTGGGGAAGTTATTAGGTATTAATCCGGTAACGTTGTACTTTAGGATATTATAATTGGTAAAGAAAGTGAGACTTATGATTTTGTGTTGGACGATAGTGGAACATGAGAGGATATGATGAGTGATAGTTAATAAAAGAGTGTAGACATATGATATTTTGGGAATACTTAATAATTTTCCTTATAATTGGGATTAGGAAACAAGACAAGCCCGTAGTAATTTTTTTTTTTTTTTAAATTATACATATATATAGACATATCTTATTCTTTTCTTTAAAAAAAAAAAAAAATACTTAGAATGCAGTATTAATAGTACTGCATATATTCTAGATGAGTGCAGTGTCATCATAAGAAATTGGTGACAATTAACATGACTAATGTGATTGAACTCCAATTCGGTTAGGTCCATAATATATTTTCTTTGCAAACAAATATTTCCACACTCCTAATATATAAAGAAGAAGAGTAATGATATGCAAATAGAAAAATATACAAAATTACTTGATTGTATGGGGAGTTATTATTTCAAAACACAATATATCTCTATTAAAATGACATTTAATAACAAAAATATAACAGTCATGCTATTCTGATGAAAAAATTTATATAAAAATTTATCTCCAATTGATTGTACTGTATAGTTCAAAAATAGTGGGCAGGGATTGTAAGCCTCATAACAATGGGATTCGTTGTAGGCTCTATAGTCATTCCACAATATTTTGAATTGGATAGTTTAGAGATCAAATTTTTAAAGTTTGTAACAATAATATTTTTCAAAAAATAAATAAAAAAATAGAGTCATACCTTCTCAGAAATGGCATCTTGAACAACAATGATGTCACTAGTGATAGCAGAAATGACTTCACCGGTGGAAGAAGCATCAGTGTCGAAAACACTAATGTCTTGATTTAACATGGACCGTAGATATTCCATCCTCATCTTCGCCGCTTGCCTCTCTCCTGTATGCATCCAACATGCCACCTCTACACAGACATATTCACATTAATATACACACACCTTAATATATTAAAAAAAAAACCTACTAGAAATGAAATAATTAATATTAATTAGTTCATACCTGTCCATGATGAAAATAATATCACCACACTGAGATACACAAAATCCATTGAATACTGCAACACAAAATTAGATATAAAAAACAAATTGTAATTAAGCTATATATAAATAGATAAACAACAATGTTTCATAAAAAATAAAAAATAAAAAACTATTCAGAATGTACTCAGAAAACAACATCAATGATCGCATTTATTAGGCAAAATTTTTTAAATAAAAATTCTAAGTACGTTGCCTTATTTATAAACTAATGATAATTCGTGCTATGCAAGGTATGTAAAAAAAATTTAATAATATATTTCTATACAAAATAATATATATAATTAATTTTTTGTGTGCAAATTAAGAAAATAAAGAAAATTGAAATTTATAGTTTAAGTCCCATAATTTTATCACAATTTATTTATTATTTTTTAATTTGTCACAAATTTAATCATGTAATTTTCAACCCCCCATTGCTAGAATTGCAAACTTAGGTGAGCTCAACCCAAACAATTTGAGTTGAGTTTGAAATTTTTTAAAGATTTAATAACATAATTTTTTAATTAAGTGAGGACTAATGCAAAAATTTAAAAATTCAAATTAAATTTAAGTGAACTTGGGCAGAAACACGAAATAACCTGAGAAACCAAAACAAAATTATGTATATAAATATATAAATTATTTGCTAATTTATTTTTTAAATAATAAATAAAATTTATTAAAAATTTAATATTAATAAATAAAAGAAAAAATAATATACTTAAGATTTCTAATAGAATTTTTCTTGAAAACATTTACAAAATATACCTTTTAGAAAGGAATCATCGAATAAAAGATTGTTTGAGAAGTGTCATATTACTATATTAACTCACTTTTTTTTATCTTTTTTGGATCACATCACATTTCTACTTTTCTACACACTTTTCGTAAAAAGTAAAAAAGTATATTTAATTATATTTTTTGAGTTACATCACATCTTTATTTTTCTATACATATTTTCGTAAAAAGTAAAAAAGTATATTTGTTTAGTACTTCCCAAACTATCAGTAAGTTGATATTAAAAAAATTTACTTTTTGTAATGGCATAAATAATTTAAATATGACTTTTTAGAAATTCTTTTTAATTTAAAAATTACAATAAAATATTAAATAGAATAAAAACAAATTTCTTACAAAATAAAAGTATTTGAATAAAAAAAGTTAAGAGGAAAATTTAATATGGTATTTTCATTTAATCTGAAAATAATTTTAGATGAACAATAAATTATCACCTATAATCCCTTTTTTAAATAAAAAAAAGTTTAACAAACTATCACTTTTAATTAAAAAAAATTAACGTTTCTGTCTAATTTATTTTAGCAAAAGTAACTTTTTAACAATTTGAGCAAAAAAATATCTTTATTCTATGTTTTAATTTCTTTCATTGACAATTGACATAAAATAAATAAATAAAAAATCTAACAAAATCCACCATGTTTGGTAATTACTAAAAAAGTTATGTTTTGTTCTTTTGTCCAAAAAAAAAAAATTTATATTAAAAAAATTATTGTTCAAGTCCTTATAGTTTAGAAGGATATAATTTTTTTTTATTAAATTTAAAAGAAAAAAAAAGAAAAAAAATTTAAGAAAATTTACCTATAAATCCCATTTTGAGGAATGGTGTTCCATTTAGTCCTAAAGATTTTTATATAGACCAATTAGTCCCATAGATTTTGGAAAGGTAGATTTTAATATATTATTTAAAAGTTAGATTTACGATTATACCCTTATTTCTATTATGGTTTTTTTGTTTTTGTTTTTTTGGGTGCTAAAAAGGTAAGGTATATAATATATGAGAATCAAATTTGGGATGGATTTTTATATAAAAATCTTTTTTATTTGGAAAACATTTTAAAAGGAATACAAAAATGACTTAAAATATGGAATTCTTCAAACATTCTAAAAGGATATGAGATTTTTTAAATATTTCAAAATGAGTACAAAAACTACATGGTAAGTTTTGGCTAAATTTATAATTTCAAACTGTAATACTCTAACATAACACTCAAACGTAACACTACAATGTAATACTAAAAAAAAATCTTAGTGTAATACCCTAATGTAATACATAAAAAACTCCTTACTGTACTTTTTCCAAACGTAATACTCCAAAAAAACTCCTTAGTATAACATTCTAATGTAACACACAACAAAATTCTTTATTGTAACACTCTAATGTAACACACATAAAAAATTTCTTAGTGTATTTTTACCAAACGTAACACTCTAAAAAAATTCTTTAATGTAACACTCTAATGTAACACACACAAAAACTCTTTAATGTAACACTCAAATGTAACACACAAAAAATTTCTTAGTGTATTTTTCCCAAATGTAACACTCTAATATAATACTCTAAAAAAACTCCTTAGTGTAATACTCTAATGCAACACACAAAAACTCCTTAATGTAACATTCTAATGTAACACACAAAAAAATTCTTTAGTGTACTTTTTCTAAACGTAACACTTCAATACAACACTTCAAAAAATTTCTTAGTATAACACTTTAATGTAATACAAAAAAAGAAAAACAAAAAAACTCTTTTGTGTACTTTTCTCAAACTTAACACTTCAATGTAACACACAAAAAAACTTCTTAGTGTATTTTTTCTAAACGTAACATTCTAATATAACACTAAAAAAAAAATAAAAAATATGAGATTCTTCAAACCGTTCCAAAAGGAATATAAATATTCCTTAGTAAGTTTTGGACAAATGTATAATTTTAAACTGTGAGTGTTACGTTTGAAAAAAAATACACTAAAAAGTTTTTGGGCAAATTACATATACCTCCCTCGAGGTTTAGCTAAAGTACAGATACCCCCTTGAGATTTCGGAAATTACAGATACCCACTGAGGTTTATATTTTCATAACAATTTGCCCCATAATTTGTTATGCAAATAGTACCTTCAGGGGGTATCTGTAATTTCTCAAACCTCAGGGAGGTATCTGTAATTTTGCTAAACCTTGAGGGGGTATATGTAATTTGCCCAAAGTTTTTTTTAGTATTTTTGTGTGTTACATTGGAATATGTTATATTGGAATATTATGTTTGGGATTACACTGATTGGAGTGTTACGTTTGAGAAAAATACACTAATTTTTTTTGTGTGTGTTACATTGGAGTGTTATGTTTGGGAAAAGTACACTAAAGAGTTTTTTTTTTTAGTATTACGTTGTTACGTTTGGAAAAAGTACACCAAAATTTTTTTTAGTGTAAGTGTTACGTTATTGGAGTATTACATTAGAGTATTAGATTTTTGTTCGTAATGTGAGATTTGTTCTAGAATGAGAGAAAATTCAGAATTTTATAATGCAAATTGTCCAAATGTTTAATTTTACATTTTGAAAAACTCACTTTTATCTCTAAAAAATTAAACTATATATGTAAGTGACTACCATTTTATGTAATTTCCACTTTAATAACACCTTTTGATTCATAAGAAAAAAGGGAGGACTAAACAGTTCACAAGATCATATTTTGGGATTTATTAGTGCTTCACCTAAAAAATTAATAGACATTAATAATTTGAACACATGTATTTAAAACAAATTATATTTAGACCAATAATATTATGACACATGTGAATATTTATTTCATTCTAATTGTAGTAATATTAAAGAGAATTTAAATTTGAAATTTTATTTTATAATTTAATAAATGATGCAAAATTTAAGGAATGAATATTGATTTCATTCCAATTATAGTAAAATAAATTAAGTAAGAATCCAAATTTGAAATTTTATTTTAAGAATATAAAATTAATTTATTAACCAATCATATTGTAACACATATTAACAAAAAATTAAACCAAAAAAAAAATTGAGAAAAAAGAATTATAACTTTCAACCTTAATGAAATGATAATATTTTGTAATTATAATAATATATAGATATATAGATAAATCATACAATAAATCATTATGTAAAACTTATAGATTATGCGATAAATCATTATAATTTTAAATTTAAATTAATGGAATGCTTTCCATATTTAGTGGCCCTCAAATTTAAATTTTGACATGGATTAGTATACTTTCTATTTTTTATTTTATATATTTGATATACTTTTCATTTGAAAGTCATAAATTTAGAGATATTATATATATATATATATTTGCTTGAATGAGAGCTATAGAGGATTTTCTTAATCATTTAAAATCAGAAAATTAGAAATTTTAATTTGAGATATTGGAGCTCCCACAATATTTGTGGTTAGAAATCTACTTTTACTTATATAATATATAGATAGATAGATTTAATAAAAATTTACATTTTAGATATTTTTTTAATATACAAATTATTTTTTTTAGATTTTTTGTAAAAATAATTTAACAATCACATCACTAACCATAGTGTATGGGACAAGTTGAAAATGGTGTAAAGTAGGTATGAAAGAAGTCAAAAAGACTTGTGAGTTGGGAGAAGTCAATAAATTCTGAGTTTTTTTTTTTTTAAATCAAAAAATTATAAAATTAAGATTAAAATATTGGAGCTCTCACAAAACTTGTGAATTAGAAACCTCATTTTCTTTATATAATATATAAATAGATATAGATAGATAGATAGATAGATAGATATAGATATAGATATAGATATAGATATATAAATAAATAAAGGAGAAAAAGTTATGCATTTGTTTGGTCACCCTTTACCAATGAGAAGACATTGTAGTTTTACAAGGGCTTGGCAAATGTTATTTTTAGTAATTTTCTAGAAAGTAATAATAAATGTTAATAAAAAAATGAGCGAAAATTTGATTTTATTTTCAGTTTCAATAATGACTGATTTAACTGACCAAAAAAATAAATAAATAAAACAGTTTCCCAGTCAACTTTTCTCATTAACACAAAAATAAACATAAATTTTTTTTTCTCAAAATTTAAAAAAAAAAAAATGGTAAAACAATCATTTGTCAAACCCCTCATGAAATTTTCAAAATGTGACGATTTCAACCAAAAACAAGAAGGGAGAGTGGTGACTTTTCACTAGGAAACATTTCCAAGTGACCAAAATGATGCAAATTAATTTTTAAAAATGAAAATAAAATTTCCAAGTGAAAAAAAAAATAATTCAAAAAATGAATCAAAAAAATAAAAATACATTGCATATACCTTGGCTACCCTATGAGAAGCCGCAGCAGGAAAGAGATAAGCCATGCCGATGATGTTTATCAACTTTCCAAAAAAAATGAAGAAAACCGGCACCGAAGCGCCGTGAATACACGCTCCGATCGATCCAACAATCATCAGAAAGTAATCGAAAGCGTCTGCGAATGCGAATAGTCTCATCAATGGCACTTGTTTGGGCTTCTTTCCTTCTCCCTCTCTTGTTTTCACATTGTTTTCGGCTTCTCCGTCACCGGAAAGGGGACTCTGGACACTCATTTTGGGCTCAAAATGTGATATAGAAAGTGGTGTTTGATGGGTTGGAGAGAGAGAGAGAGAGAGGGAGGAGATAATGAGAGAGTTCGAAGGTTGAAGGTACTGAAGTGGTTGGAACAATATAGTTCAGTACTAGGTTTAAAGACTCAGAAAAATACTTAGAATTGACAATCATTTTTTTTTTTGATCGGCAAAAATTAATGTTAGAAGCAATCCGATTCACATCCTACGATTGCACCCGGCTCGGCCAGTGGCGCTTAGAATTGACAATCTAACGAACCAGATTGATACCGACAACAAATACTTTCGGAAAAATATTTTAAAGTTTTAAAAGAAGAGTTCTAAAATTGTATTAATTTGTTTTTTTCCTTGTCGTGTTTTATCTTCTTCTTTTTCTTTTCTTTTCTTTTATTCTTTTGCATTGTCATTTAGTGCAGCTCTATTAGAGCTCTCTATCAGCTCTGATACTTTCGCTATGCATCATTGATAATAACTTTTTAAATATATTTTTACTTTCCTATAGTTGAGAGTGTTAGGGGGTGGTGGTTTTGCTGTGAGAAGTGGTTGAGAGTTATGATGTATGTATGACTACATGTATGTATGTTTCTCAAAAAGTTTTGGGAGATTTTGACTCTCTAGCACACATTACAGTCCATGGACATAAACATTGGTATAACATTCAGGTAGAGTGAAATTCGTGGTAGATCCTACGAATCCAACAACACTTTTTAGAGTGTCCTGCCTCATAAGATACATTGCATGCCTCGTTGGTAAAACTCATCCACTATTTTCATTTGTAATGTTGATGAAAATTATTAAAATTGAGATCCTCTTTAGATTGTTAGGAGAGACTCGTAGATCAGAGTATAGTATTGGATTGAGAATCGTAAGATTATATTTTTAAGACAAAATTAAATGAAAAATGATCACTAATAATGATGTATGTTAAAGAATTCTAAAATAATTAAATTTAATATAATACATCTTTTATGATATAACATAAATTAATGAGTTTTTTTTTTTTTACACTAGGCATAAGTTAATCCTACCCCCACACTACATATATGAAAATAATGATTTGTTTTTTCTTTCTCTATACTAGTTTTTAATTTTTAAAATTCTTATTAAAAAAGAGATAATCAAAATGAAACTAAACATAGCGTAAGTATTCCTACTCCTCAATCAAAAATATTCGTTTTTTTGGTAATATTGTTTAAAGGAAATTACTTCGGTGCACCTTCATTTAACTTAGTCCGACAAACAACCCCATTTGGGATAATAGCTTTTTGGCTATTCACTAATTACTTTCTCTATTTTTCTATATGTGTTTTTGTAAAAAAATTTAAAAAATCAATTAAAATAACCACTTTCCAAACGAGTATGTTTGGGATTAACTTTTTTAGTAACTTTTTTGTGTTAATTTTTCATTTTTATTTTTTTAAAAAAAAGTTTAAAATTGTTTACCTTTTTAGGTTTTACCCAACTAGACGGATAAAAAATAAAAAAATAAAAAAATAAAGAAAAAAATATATATTCTGAACTTTTAAAATCTTTTTTAGTTTTTAGATCCTTCTAACTAGACAAATTTGAAAAGAAAAAAATTAAAAAAAAGAAAATCACTAAAGACAAAATAAAAGATATATATATATAGGTTTTTCTAGCTAGACTCCAAACTCACCCTTACACCAAGCACAAAAAATGACTTGCACCAAACACTTGACAAACTTAGAATTTTCTTTTTATTATAACACTAATTTGAGATTTCACTTATTATCTTACCTTCTTGTCAAAAATGTCTTCTTGACTGTTATTAATTTGAAGTGATTGTGTAGCACCACTTTGTGATTGATCACATTTTACACACTTTTTTATTTTTTCTTTTTAAATTTTTATTCAAATTTATGCTCAACCTAAGTGAGATCTAAAAATGGGTAGACATTTTAGAACAATTGAGATCTAAAGATTGGAATCATACAACACAATTTCATTAGAGATACAATATTGTACAATAGTACAATGTGTGTTTGTTTTTTTGGGAAATAATTGCACAGTGGGAAAAACGTTTAACTGCACTCACTATGCAGTTATATCCCTTTTGTTTTTCTTAAAGATAAATTATAAATACATTTTTTAAGATTTGATTAAAATATAAATCATTTTTTGTGGTTTTGAAAATTACATTTCATCCCATGTGGTTTCTAATTTCATAACAAATTACTCATTTTATTAATAAATTATCAAATCAATTAATAATTTTTAATGATATTAGAAATATGTTTCAATTAATAATTTAGATAATTTTATTATTGTATAAGAGAATAATTATGAATTTCATTTTTTTTTACTTAATTCTTTTAAATAAAAAATTCTAATAAGGACATATTTATAATTTTTTAAATCACAAGAAATAATTTATATTTTAAACAAGAAGTATATTCATAATTTATCCTTTTCTTAATGAAAAAAAAGGACATTTAATAAGTACTCGTGAGTTCCAACTCAGCCTAACATAATATCAACCATGTATGTACCAAATGCATTTGTGTTTTCACCTCAATTACTGATAATTCAA
Source organism: Camellia granthamiana (assembly GCA_036172215.1). NCBI lineage: Eukaryota > Viridiplantae > Streptophyta > Magnoliopsida > Ericales > Theaceae > Camellia > Camellia granthamiana. The sequence goes on along the minus strand of CM069913.1, from coordinate 22,751,332 downwards.
AGTTTAAGCAATTACATTCACACTAGATGCATTTTTAATTTCACATTTCCATTTTTGTAAGTTTCGCACAAGAAATTTGTGAGAGGCTGAAAGACGAGTGAATATTATTTAAGGAAATTTAGTTATAAACCCCATTTACCTTCCTTTTATTGTTAAAAGGATTAAGAAAAAAATTATACTTTCTAAACCCCCTTATAATTATAAAGTCTTGTATAAAGGACACAATTTATTATTTAAATATTTTATATGACTATTATACCCTCAACTAATTCTTCTCACTCTCTTCTCCACTCTCTTCCTTTCTAAATCCATAGACAGCTTCTGCATATATAATCAGGGAGTGTCAAATTTTTGATCAATTTGCAATCAATTTTTTGTTGGTAAAGGTTAAGAGATTCGGATTAGAGAGATGATCAGAACTGGTGCTGTTTCGCGGTTGAAGAGATTGTCGGAGATGATCGGAGAAAGCTTCGACGACGACGACGTATCACCTTCCGATTCTTCGGTGCAGTTTCGCGGCGGAAGAGATCGTCGGAGATGATCGGAGAAAGCTTCCACGACGACGACGTATCGCCTTCCAATTCTCATGAAGTTCATGTTCTTACCGTTGATGATAGCCTCGTCGATCGAAAAGTCATTGAATGGTTGCTCAAAATCACTTCCTGCAAAGTTACAAATCAATTCTCTCTCTCTCTCTCTCTCTCTCTTTCCTCCCTCTCTCCCTTCTAGGAGGCGACAAAGGCATGTTTGGTGGAGTTGTTTGGTTATACATATTTTTTTAAACACAGATTTGAGTTTTGAATATATGTATGTATATATATATATTTGTGTATATGAGTGTTGTTGAACACATGTATTCTTTTCATTGAGATTTGTGATTGTTGATCGAGTTTTAGAAGTTTTTCTTCTCAATTAGATATGTTGATTAATTTGTTTTGTTTTTGTTTGTTTGTTTGTTTTTGATTTATTTTTGTTGTTTTTTATCTAATTTCATTTGACAGAACCAGAGTAAAATTTTACTCTGGTTCTATTGCTCTGTTTTTTGTTTTAGATAATGAGAGTAAAATTTTACTCTAGTTCTATTGCTTTGTTTTTTGTTTGAGAGAATTAGAGTAAAATTTTACTCTGATGTTAGAATGACAGTAAAATTTTACTGTCAAGAGGTGGTCATTGCCAAACACTTTAGCAGCCACAAACATTGCTTCGCTTTTTTACTTTTGTGCAGAGTAACATTTTACTTTTAGCTTTAGAGTCTCACAGTTTACTCATTTTTCAGAGTAAAATTTGACTTTTATACAGAGTAAAATTTTATTTTTGTGTAGAGTCTAATATTTTACTAGTTTTTGAATTGATCTGTTCATACTCAGCTTGTTCAATGGATGATCTATTCAATTTCTCTCTCTTTCTCTCTCTCTAATAAGAATCTCTCTAATAAGAATGTCACACAAAAATTTTATTCTGAATCAGAGTAAAATTTTATTCTAGTTAAAAACATGTTGATTTGCTTAAAAATATAAAATTTTACTTTAAATCATAGTAAACTTTACTCTGATTCAAAGTAAAATTTACTCTGAATCAGAGTAAAGTTTACTATGATTCAAAGTAAAACTTTACTCTAAAATTTTACTTTAGTTAAAAACATGTTAATTTGCTTAACAATATAAAATTGTACTTTGAATCATAGTAAACTTTACTCTGATTCAGAATAAAATTTTACTCTGAAATTTTACTTTGGTTAAAAACATGTTGATTTGCTTAACAATATAAAATTTTATTTTAAATCATAGTAAACTTTACTCTGATTCTACTTTGGTTAAAAACATGTTGATTTGCTTAACAATATAAATTTTATTTTAAATCATAGTAAACTTTACTCTGATTCGGAGTAAAATTTTACTCTGAATCAGAGTAAAGTTTACTGTGATTCAAAGTAAAATTTTACTTTGAAATACACAGTGAAGATGGCTTAATAGGAGAGCTGATAGATATGAGGGTAATATAGTAAAAGAAACAAGTTTTAAAATATTAGGGGGTTTTGAAAGTACTTATATAATTCTTGTCCTTTTAAAAAACAAATTAGATAGTGAGGGGTTTATCACCAAATCCCCCAATTATTTATTTCCCCCTAAATTTCCCCTTTCTATAGGATAGACTTCTTTCTAGTCCAATTATAAACTGGACAGTGTTGGTTAGGGTTAGGAAACCTACTATAGATCTCATTTTGATAATTTATTATGTTCAATTTTTTTAATTTTGCGCGTGTAAATCACCAATTAAAAAAAGACAAAAAAGAAAAAAGAAAAAAAAAAACATTTTGAGAAAAGTACAAGTCAGCGACATTTTGGAAATTATTTATACATTAATGATAAAGTTTATGAGTTTAAATATTAAAGTGTGTAATATTTACCACTTAATTGATTTTTATTTATTTTATTTTATTTTTGAAAAGATAGAGGGGTGTTTTGGGAAGATAGTAAAAAGCTGACTTTTGACTTTTTACCAAATTTTTTAACTTTTTTAGAAAGTGATTTGGAAAGTTAGTAAAAAACTACTTTTGACTTTTTTTATTAATATTTATTTATGATATCACATCACAATAAAATGACCAAATTATCTCCACCTAATTTAAAAAATTTACAATTTCACTTGTGGCTTATCTTGATCCATGAAGGGTATAGTTGTAATTTCACAAGTAGCTTTTTTTTTACCTCCCCAAATGGTTTTAATGGTAAAAAGTCATTTTGGCTTTTTTGGGAAGAGCGGCAAAAACGCAGCTTTTTTTGCAAGTTGTCAAAACGGCACAATGGGGTGTTTTAGAAAGATAGTAAAAAGTTGACTTTTGACTTTTGACTGAGCTTTTTAACTTTTTTAGAAAGTAATTTAACAAGTTGGAAAAAAGCTGTTTTTGACTTTTTTTGATTAATATTTATTCATGATATCACATTACAATAAAATGACCAAACTATCACCCACCTAATTCAAAAAATTTACAATTTCACTTGTCTTATTTTGATCCATGAAGGGTATAGTTGTAATTTCACAAGTAGTTTTCTTTTACCTTCCCAAATGGTTTTAATGGTAAAAAACCATTTTGGCTTTTTTGGAAAGAGCTGCAAAACGCAGCTTTTTTTGGCAAGTTGCCAAAACAACACAGATTGAATTGTAATTTCCCATCTTATTTTTCTCTTTTTATAGGGTAGACTTCTTTCTAGTCCAATCGTAAACTAGACAATGCTAGATAAGGTTAAGAGCCTATCGTAAGTCTCATTTTAATGATTTGTTCTATTATTTTTTTTTAAATCTTTTATGAAACCTATCACAGGTCTCGTTTTTTTTAGTCCAATACTGACAGTGCTGGATAACGTTATGGAGCCTATGATAGACTTTTTTTTAATACCTCTCCCCTCCCCCTCCAAAAAAAAAAAAACTTTTATGTGTAAAAAAGAGATCAATATGACAATTTTAACCTAACGATTGCGTCATCTTTATTATATACTATATTCTAAAATATAAACATGTCCCTTTTTTTAAAGAGAAAATTTGTGATAAATTCAATTTAATGAGAGTATAAAGTATTAGGTTTAGTGAATGTTTTTTTATTAATGAGAGATCCACTTTTTGTGAAATTGTTTGATGAGAAGTTCTTTTATTGGTTGTGGAGGACATTTTATTTTCAATTTACTCCTTAATTTATTTATTGACTTTTTTTTATCTATTGATTTTTTTACTATCGGTTTAAATTTATATCTATTTATTTAAATTATTTTCTATTTGTTCAAATTTATATTTATTTGTTCAAATTTTTTTGACTATCTATTCAATTTTTGTGACTATCTATTTAATTTTTTCCTTTATCTGTTCATTTTTCCCTTATCTGTTCAAAATCTATGGGTTTCTCTCTCTATCTGTTTAAAATCTGTGCATTTTTCTCTTTATCTGTTTACAATTTGTCTCTGGGTTTCTCTCTCTACAGTTTAAAATTTGATTTGTTTCACATGTTTAAATCAAAAACAAACTCATCTGTTGAAATTCACGCTCAAACAATGTCTGCTATTCCACCACTTCTCTTATTCATTTTTATATCTTCTATCACAACTTTTCAACAGACTCAACACTGTGTCTCCTTCAACTAATGCAAAACTCAAGAACTTGTTTTAATCCAAAACACCATGGTTTCTTCACATATTCTAATGAATCAAAAACAGAACAATCCCCTCTAAAAAAATAAAAACATAAGAGCAAAAATATATATAATATATAAGGAGCTATGTATGCATATGCAGGTAAAGAAGATAATTGATCTCCCTTAACTTATGCAAAACTCAAGAACTTGTTTTAATCCAAACACCATGGTTTCTTTGTTGGGTATATCTCTTTATTGGAGTGTGGGACCCAATTGGTTTATTAAAAGAATTTTAATTTGGCTTGGTTTAGGTATAATATATTTTTATATATTATATTTGAGGAGACCCAATCCAATTTGGTAACAATTAAGGTTTTGATAAAAACCTAAAATTCAATGATATATATACATACATACATATATTGTTTTAGTTCTTCAAAAATTTGGGTGGCTGCTACAAACAATTAGTCATTTTTCAGTGGGTTTTTGGTTTTTCAATGGCAGCAACAATTTGATATAGTGCTACTGCTGTTTGGAAGTTTGGGTGCTTTGGTTTTTGGTTCTTGGAAGCACTGTCAGTGTGCTTGTTCGGCTGCTCTGTTTTGAAGATAATTTGGTTCGTTATTTTTGGTATTCTTCAACTCTAGTTTTGAAGACTTTTGTTCATCTATTTGGTGAGGTCTTTCCTCTTGTTTATTTGTGATAATTTAGAATTCACCTAAGGGTGGTTTTGTGAGACTATTCGTGTCTCGTTTGTAATCGTTTGGAAACTTTTTGGTTGATAGTGGAATCGGATTTCGATCCCGTGGACGTACCTCATATTGAGGGAACCACGTAAAAATTATTGTGTTAGCTTTTAATTTAATTTTTCCACATTAGTTTTTATTTCCATTGATTGATTTACTTGTAGGGAATCACATATTTTTCCTAACAACTGGTATCAGAGCCTACGGTTTATTTGGATTTAATTATTTGTGTAAATCAATGGAGGGGAATGTGGGTCGTATGTCTAGTTTCAATGGAAGCAATTGGGTAACTTGGAAAACTAAAATGGAGGACCTATTATTTTGTAAAGATTTATATGGACCCATTGAGGGTGATAGTGGCAAACCCGAGGGTATGAAAGATGATGAATGGAATAGGCTTAATCGAAAAGCCGTTAGTGTTATCCGACAATGGATTGATGACAGTGTATTTCTTCATATTGCTACTGAAATTTCGGCACATGATTTATGGAAAAAATTAGATAGTCTTTATAATAGAAAATCAGCCACAAATAAAGCCTTTCTGTTTCGTAAGTTGGTTAATTTAAAATATAAAGAGGGCAACCCTATTCCGGAACATCTGAATGAAATAAAGAGTATTGTTAACCAACTTGCTTCTATGGAAATTATTTTTGATGATGAGTTGCAGGCTTTGATGCTACTTAGTTCTTTACCCGAAAGTTGGGAGACTTTGATTGTGACAGTTAGTAATTCGGCACCCGATGGAGTTGTCACAATGGACCAAGTCACTAGTAGCTTGTTAAATGAAGAAACTAGAAGAAAATCAGCGGGTTCCTCTCATTCGGAAGCATTTTTGTGAGAAGTCGAAGCAAAACAAGAGGGAGGAGTAAGACTCCTCATGGTCGTGATCAAAGCCGTGACAAATCAAGAGATGGTTCTTTTTCAAAGAAAGATATTGAGTGCTATTATTGTCATGAGAAAGGGCACATGAAGCGAGAATACCGAAAGCTCAAGAACAAGGAGAAAAGGCGTGACAAAAATGTGGATAAGAAGCAAGAAGACACAACGACAGTTACTACCGATGATTTCATGGTTGTTTGTGAAGATGATTGTATCAATTTTGTAGACTAAGAGAGCAATTGGGTGATTGATTCTGGTGCTTCTTTTCATGTGACTTCTCAAGTTGATTTCTTCACTACCTACACCAAAGGAGATTATGGTTCTGCTCGAATGGGTAATGAAGGTTTGTCCAAGATTATTGGCATGGGTGATGTTTGCTTGGAAACAAATTTGGGCTGCAAGTTGTTGCTTAAAGATGTGAGGCATGTTCCCGACATTCGCCTCAATTTGATCTCTACTGGGAAGTTAGATGATGAAGGTTACAACAACAAATTTGGTGATATAATATGGAAGCTCACAAAGTGTTCTTTTGTGGTGGCTAAGTGCAAGCAGACTCATACACTTTATTCGATGCAAGGAAAAATTTGTAAAGGTGTTGTCAATGTACTTGAAGATGATACTTCTACCAAATTATGGCCCAAGCGGCTTGGCCATATGAGTGAAAAGGAGCTACAAGTTTTGTTCAAGAAAGAGTTTCTACCCGGTTTGAAAGGTACACATCTCAGAACTTGTGTTCATTGTTTGGCGGGAAAACAACATAGAGTTTCTTTTCATAAAAATGTTGCTTCTAGAAAAGAAAATGTTTTGGAGTTAATTCATTCGGATGTTTGTGGTCATTTAAAAGTTAGAACACATAGTGGTGCACTTTATTTTTGTAACAACCCTCACCACTGTTTACTGATAATACCACTGATTATTGCTAAACTGTGACTGAACATGATTAAGTAACTGATTTGACTGACACTCTGAACTGATTGATTGAGTGTATTAGTTTAAACGCATTTCTATCTGTTTGATTGTTAATTGATCTGTTCATGTTTTATCTTTGAATTGCGAATTAAAGGCCATATCGGCGGCCGATTCAGAAATCGATTAATGTTTTATGCTAATTAGAATTTATGTGATTTTATGGTATGTTTAATTGAAATGTGATTTGGAGTGATTGAATTAGATTAAAAAGTTGTATTACATCAATTGGAGTTATTTACCAAATTGCCATTAGTGGCCCATGCTAGGCCATCTATTAGTCTTGATTTACCTATGCTTGGCATCACTCTTCATTCATCTTCCTAGAGACAAACCGACTAGAGAGAAAGTGAGAGAGGAGAAGTTGGTTTCATCTAGAGAATTGCTTGGAGAATTAAGAGAATTGAAAGGATTTTGCAAAAATTGAGCTTGTGGACTTTGAATCCAAGACCTAGGTAAGGAATTCACCTTCTTGATTGTTGTAACAAGCCCGCGAGGGACCTCGCTACAGCTCAGACTCGATTTGTGTCACGGTTCTTAATCTGAACCAAAGAGTCCAAATCCGGCAAATTGTTTTGAGAAAACAGATTTTTGAAAGAAGTGCCAAACATGGACTGCTTTACCAGATACAGAGTCGCCACCTAAATATTTTATTTTGGAAAATTTAGAAAACCTTGACTCGTTGCCTAAGGCCAAGTGTCCGTCATCACCAAAGTTGCCTCGGCTCGGGAACTTGGGTACGATTGGGGAAGGTCACTTCGTGAGCACCCCCGCTCGCCCGCTCAAAGATCGGCCTCTACTAACCATGATATCTAGTTTTGAAAACATTATGCGTTCTTATTCCGGTTATTAGCCTAGATTTACTATGTGATGCGCACAGCATACAAGTATAGACCGGGTCGCCTGAATTGGAACAAAACACTTCCTGTTTGTTTTTGAAAGATGGTTTGCTACTCACAAGTAGGCCTAAAATGCAGATTTTGCCACCCTCAGGTGGGCTTAGAAAAGATGGTTTTGCCACTATCTAGTGGGCTTAAAACTCACAGTCAATGATTTGTTCCAATCTAAATAACCCAACCTTCACCCACAAGCATTCAAGCAGTTATATCACGTAAGCAAGTAACCTCATGGTAAGCATGCTATCATGGCAGTCACTCACACACATGCAAGGATACTAAAGCGTAAAACTTACTGAGTACTCCAAGCCAAAACAGAAGCTGATTAGAAATCATGCATGATCCTAACTATACAGAAATGCCTAATGCAACACATGCAAAAAATGCAACTATAGCAGGCTCGGCTATTCTAAACATGGCATATGAGATGCAACAGCTAACATGTATTCAACTTAGAATTGAAATACAAATGCAGTTAGTATGATGCGCCGAGCCCAGTGTATGCAAGACAGATGAATGAATGCAAACATGCTATCATACTGTATGCTAATTGAAACATGCCATAATCTAACCATCATAAGCTGGTAAATAAAAGGGAGAAAGACGTGGGGTTGGAAGACATACATCACACACACGCACACTTATTACAACATTGCCCTCGCGCAGAGGGTCCGAATAAATAATATACAATCCCAAATAAATAATTACAGTCCAAATAAATACAAAATCCTAATTAATTAACAAATTAAACTAGGAAAGCGGTAAACTAGCGTGCAAGCTAGGGACTGCCTTGACTCTGCTCGGGATGATGAACGATGCATGTTCGGGTTGCCTTGCGTGGAAATCCATCGCGATGCCCCAATTAGCCTCTGTTTGCAATTGTTTTTTGGAAAGCGTGCCAAGCTCCGGAAGGCTGCTGATTCTTGATTTGCTGCAACAGAGAGCAAGAAAGGGGCATGGCAATGTATTTTCACATATGTATGCATGTCTCGATCCTCGTACCACCAATCACGCATATCGATGCATGATGGCCGAGGAGTCGAATTGCACAACTCAATATGGAATGAATGTACATGAAAACACAACAAGACCAAGACTCCATCATGGATAATCCGGAGTGTCGGCGACTGGGGAATTGAGACACGTTCCGTCACTCGGAGTACGAAACGTACCTCGTTTCCCGTGCTCGGGCTAACTCCTATTCCAAACACAATGCAATATGCATGACATGCATGAATGCAACTAAGATACAACCTACCATGCACAATGCTATGAAATGGCATAACGATGCACGAGGTAACACGGCATACACAATGCGCTAACATACAACCTAGCATACGCAATGCTATGAAATGAAATGGCATACACAATGCACAATGGACTTACACCAACATGAGTGGACCTCAGCCACACTCACATCAGTAGCCATTAGATGAAAATGAGACACTCGAAATGCGTGCATATATGCACGCAAACCGAGGACCGAACCTAAGGCACAAATGCCACTCTAACAAAGCATGGCAAGGCATGGAATATGGTATACAAGCATGCAAATTTCAGTACCAAAATGTGATGCAAAACAGCCCCGAAATATGGAAACATGGCACCCGATGCATGAAATGGTCCCGAAACACAAAACTATGCACATGGAATGACTTATAGCTATACAAAACATGCATTATTTAAACATTAAGCATAAAGACAGAATCAAGACAGTACCAAAACATGCATATTTTCAGTTTTAAGCAAGGCCAAAAGGTGAACCCAAGTAGGGCTAAGCTAACATGCAAAAATGGCCTCGAAAGAGAGATAAAGAAGCAAGTAACAGCTGCTGGCCCTAAATGGCAAAGAGCCCTTCAAAAAAGTTGAAGAAGGGCTCAAAATGAAGCACTTTACAGTTTACATCAAGCCACGAAAATAAACACAAGCAGGCCTAAAACATTATGCAAGAAAAAGGCCAAAAAAGGGACAAAGAAGCAAGTGATGGCTGCTGGCCTCTAACAGGGGAGGGCCCTTCAACAATGTTGAAGAGAGGCCCAAAACATGATATTTTACAATTTATGACCAAGCCCAAAACAGTGCACAAGCAAGCTTAAAATACTATACAAAATAAGGCATAAAAGAGAGCTTTAACACAAAGAGCAAAAAGGGAGCCTCAAACAGTGAAAGACCCCTAATAAAACATGAAGAGTGGGTCAAAATATGACTATTTACAGTTCAGACCAGAGCCCAAAAATACAAGCACAAGGGGTTAACAAAGCATGCAAAAATAGGGCCAAAAGAGAGATAAAGAGGCAAGTGACAGATGGAAGCCTCAAACAGTGAAGAGCCCTTCAACAATGTTGAAGAGGGGCTCAAAACAAACAGCTTTACAGTTTATAACCAAGCTCAAAACAGTTTACAAATAGGCCTAAAATACTGTGCAAAAATAGGCCTAAAAGAGGGTTTAAACACAAAGGGTAAGAAGGAGACCTCAAAAAGAGAAAGACCCTTGATCAAACATGGAGATGAGCTCAAAATATGACTATTAAAAGCTCCTCTCGGCTCGAGTCCAACTGCTCAAAAAACACCCTTGGTTCTTGGCCATTTCTACACCAACCCATAGCACCACACCTCCATACTTCATTCCAGCCCTTTGAAGCTGATTTCCAGAGGTTGAGAGCTCCCAAACCTGGGTCGCAGAAAGTGTTGAAGTTTGGTTCTAGCAAGGGCTTATAGATGAAGCAAGAAAAGACTAGAAAATGGAAGAAAAGGACTCACCCTTGTAGAACCAAACTTCAACCACTTTTGGACCAGGTTTGGGAGCTCTCAACCTCTGGAAATCAGCTTCAAAGGGCTGGAATGAAGTATGGAGGTGTGGTGCTATGGGTTGGTGTAGAAATGGCCAAGAACCAAGGGTGTTTTTTGAGAGTTGGAATAGAGAGAGAGGGAGTTTTAATGCAAGAGCTCCAAACAATTTTTGTTAACCTTCTAAAATGTAGCTGGAGTTGCTGGTTTTATAGAGGGAGAGAAGGGAAAAAAGGGGAGAAAAATGGGGGGGAAAACCAATTCAAATTTCCCCCCAAAAATAGGCCTAAAAGAGAGATAAAAAGGCAAGTGGTAGCTGCTGGCCTCAAACCGAAGAGAGCCCTTCAACAAAGTTGAAAAGGGGCTCAAAAAAAGACATTTTACAGTTTACATCAAGCCACGAAACAGCTCACAAATAAGCCTAAAATACCATGCAAAAATAGGTCTAAAAGAGAGTTAAAGAGGCAAGTGATAGTAGGAGACCTCAAACAGCAAAAGGTCCTTAATCAAACATGAAAAGGAGCTCAAAATATGACTATTTACAGTTTGGGTCGGAGCCCAAAAATGCTTGCAAGCAAGGCTTAGATATAGAGCAAGATAGGAACAAAAAAGAAGGAAAAGAAGCTTACCCTTGAAGACCAATGGACCAGCAGCTCTTGGTCTGAGAAATGGTGCTCCTAAGCTCTGAAAAACAGCTCCAAGTTGTTGGAATGGATGGTGGTGGGGTGTATACCAAAAACCGGGGCAAACGGAGGTGGTTAAGTGGTCCCGAACCGAGGCACACGACCATCGGCTCCGAAAAAAACGGAAACCGGGCTCCAAACGGGAAAAATGGCCTACGGCCATGAAACGTAGCCTATGGCCACTGAGAGAGGATCTACGAGACCTCTCCCTCCCTTTGGGAAGAGAAAATAGAGAAAACGGAGCCTAGTTCGTAAACCGAGGCAAGACACGAAAGAGCCCGGAAGTCCGGAGGCAAGGCTCGCAGCCGAGACTCTGAAACTTCTGAACGAGCACAATATGCAATATCACCGAGCGCTCAATCGGTGACCTCTGAGTCTTAAGGTTGGTCAAAAATGGGGTGTCTACAGTTGCCCCTCTTTGACAGAACTCGAAAGTCATAAGTGATGGGAGTGAATGTCAAAGCCCAGAGACGACCCATTTTTGACAAGGCCGAAGACTTAGACAAACAGGTGAGATAAACAGAGATGTGCCCGCAGGCGCGCCCGCAGGCAGGGGGGCAAAATGCAACTGGCAATGCAAGACGCCGAAGGTGACTCAATGATCATGCAAATGCAGCAAGCTGTAATGAAGCACATATTCACAATAGATGCAACAGTTTTAAGTAAGAATGCAAAGCAACAACTACATTTCCTGCAGTTAAGAATGCGGAGAATTATTCAATTCTCGCCACGTCTCACACGGAGAAGATACAATACCTGCGCGGTTCGTCTGGTCGCACCAGCCTCAAATGAACCGTACATTCAATATCGTGCCTCATGGTGCTGGGGATCTCTCGCTTTTTCTTGGTCGAACCACAGGTGCTACTTTTCTCCCTGACTATGGTTGCAGCTTTTCCTATTCTCCAACAGGGTGACAGACTAGGTTGATTCAGTATCCAGAATTGAGGCGCACACATATGCTATCTCAATCTATGGGGCTGCCATACAGATTTCAAGCCGAGGATATACCCCTGGGTATTTAAACCAGACTTTAGTCTCGGAAATCCCGAACCTTTGTGTTCTAGGCATAAGCCATTCGAACTCTAGTTTCCACCGTCTCAGTTGGTCTCCTAGGAATTCACCGCAAACACAGGCAGGTGGCTATACCAGACCACCGGAAGTCGTTCGGGCACGACAAATACCAAAGGAATTGCACCTTTAGAGCATTTAAGGTCTCCTAGACCGAAAAGTGCACAAGACGGTGCGAATAAATGCAAATGCGATGCGCAAAACAGCGCGAATGATGATGCAGGATTTAAGGTCTCCTTAGACCGAAGAGTGCACAAGACAGTGCAAATGATGCAAAAATATAATGTGCACAAGACAGTGCGATGCAGAGTGAATGCACAAAACAGTGCTAAACAGATGCACAAAATAGTGCGATGCTAAAGGTGTACAAAACAGTACGAGCAGGGTGAATGCACAAAACAGTGCGATACAGATAAGGTGCGCAAGATAGCGCGATACAATGCACTAACAAGTGCAGGTAAGGTGCGCAAGATAGCGCAATGCAAGTAATGATCACGGCGCAAGATAGCGCGATGCAATACACTAACAAGTACAGGTGAGATGCGCAAGACAGCGCGATAAAATGCATGTACAATGCAAGTAATGTGCACAAAATAGTGCGATGCGCAAAATAGCGGGAGTGAAATGTAATGCACTAACAAGTGCAGGTGGGACGCGCAAGATAGCGCGAATGATACAATGCACAAAATAGTACGATATGCTAAACAGCACGATTGATTTGAAATGCACAAGATAGTACGATGTGATATGCAAAGCATAGGACAATGCGATTGAGGTGCGCAAAATAGCGCGAATGATAAACTGCACAAGACAGTGCGATGCGCAAAATAGCGCGAACCCGAACCTGCACAAAAACAGTGCGATGAAATGCAAGATTTAAGGTCTCCTAGACCAGACAATAAGGTCTCCTAGACCAGAGGATTTAAGGTCTCCTAGACCAGACAATAAAACAGATACGATGCAATGGATATAATAGATGTGATGCAATAGATAATAGATGCGATGCAACGGAAAGTACAATAGATGCAAAGGGTGAACACACGCCAACCACGCTGGACTCGTGAGTGGAGGAAGAACAAAGAAAATCAATCAGGAGTGCGTTCCATGCAACCTAAGATAAATTTCAAACACGCTGAAATCGTGTGAGGAATTGGGGGCTCCAAAAACAACCCGCCCAGCGCGTCTACAACGCAACCTGGGATAAATTCCAAACACGCTGGAATTGTGTGAGGAAAAGAATACTCTAACCACGCTGAAATCGTGAGAAGAGGTTCGAAAACAATTGCTCAAGTGCGCGCACAATGCAACCAGAGATAAAATCCAAACACGCTGAAATCGTGTAAGGAACGGGACACTCAAACCAAGCTGAAATCGTGAGAGGAGGTCCAAAAACAACCCGCCCAGCGCGTCTATAACGCAACCTGGGATAAATTCCAAACACGCTGAAATTGTGTGAGGAAGAGAACACTCTAACCACGCTGAAATCGTGAGAAGAGGTCCGAAAACAACCGCTCAAGTGTGCGCACAATGCAACCTGAGATAAAATCCAAACACGCTGAAATCATGTGAGGAAAAGAACACTCTAACCACGCTGAAATCGTGAGAAGAAGTCAAAACAACCTGCCTAGCGCGTCTACAACGCAACCTGGGATAAATTCCAAACACGCTGAAATCGTGTGAGGAAGAGAACACTCTAACCACGCTGAAATCGTGAAAAGAGGTTCAAAAACAACCGCTCAAGTGCGCGCACAACGCAACCTAAGATAAAATCCAAACACGCTGAAATCGTGTGAGGAAAAGAACACTCTAACCACGCTGAAATCGTGAGAAGAGGTCTGAAAACACCCACTCAAGTGCGCGCACAACGCAACCTGAGATAAAATCCAAACACGCTGAAATCGTGTGAGGAACGGGACGCTCAAACCACGCTGAAATCGTGAGAGGAGGTCCAAAAACAACCCACCCAGCGCGTCTACAACGCAACCTGGGATAAATTCCAAACACGCTGAAATCGTGTGAGGAAAAGAACATTCTAACCACGCTGAAATCGTGAGAAGAGGTCCAAAAACAACCCGCCCAGCGTGTCTACAACGCAACCTGGGATAAATTCCAAACACGCTGAAATCGTGTGAGGAAAAGAACATTCTAACCACGCTGAAATTGTGAGAAGAGGTCTGAAAACAACCGCTCAAGTGCGCACACAACGCAACCTGAGATAAAATCCAAACACGCTGAAATCGTGCAAGGAACGGGACACTCAAACCACGCTGAAATCGTGAGAGGAGGTCCAAAAACAACCCACCCAGCGCGTCTACAACGCAACCTGGGATAAATTCCAAACACGCTGAAATCGTGTGAGGAAGAGAACACTCTAATCATGCTGAAATCGTGAGAAGAGGTCAAAACAACCTGTCCAGCGCGTCTACAATGCAACCTGGGATAAATTCCAAACACGCTGAAATCGTGTGAGGAAAAGAACACTCTAACCACGCTGAAATCATGAGAAGAGGTCCAAAAACAACCGCTCAAGTGCGGGCACAACGCAACCTGAGATAAAATCCAAACACGCTGAAATCGTGTGAGGAAAAGAACACTCTAACCACGCTGAAATCGTGAGAAGAGGTCTGAAAACACCCGTTCAAGTGCGCGAACAACACAACCTGAGATAAAATCCAAACACGCTGAAATCGTGTGAGGAAAAGAACATTCTAACCACGCTGAAATCGTGAGAAGAGGTCTGAAAACAACCGTTCAAGTGCGCACACAACGCAACCTGAAATAAAATCCAAACACGCTGAAATCGTGTAAGGAACGGGACACTCAAACCACGCTGAAATCGTGAGAGGAGGTCCAAAAACAACCCGCCCAGTGCGTCTACAACGCAACCTGGGATAAATTCCAAACACGTTGAAATCGTGTGAGGAAGAGAATACTCTAACCACGCTGAAATCGTGAGAAGAGGTCAAAACAACCTGCCCAGCGTGTCTACAACGCAACCTGGGATAAATTCCAAACACGCTGAAATCGTGTGAGGAAGAGAACACTCTAACCACGCTGAAATCGTGAGAAGAGGTCCAAAAACAACCGCTCAAGTTAGCGCACAACGCAACCTGAGATAAAATCCAAACACGCTGAAATCGTGTGAGGAAAAGAACACTCTAACCACGCTAAAATCGTGAGAAGAGGTCTGAAAACACCCGCTCAAGTGCGCGCACAACGCAACCTGAGATAAAATCCAAACACGCTGAAATCGTGTGAGGAACGGGACGCTCAAACCACGCTGAAATCGTGAGAGGAGGTCCAAAAATAACCCACCCAGCGCGTCTACAACGCAACCTGGGATAAATTCCAAACACGCTGAAATCGTGTGAGGAAAAGAACATTCTAACCACGCTGAAATCGTGAGAAGAGGTCCAAAAACAACCTGCCCAGCGTGTCTACAACGCAACCTGGGATAAATTCCAAACACGCTGAAATCGTGTGAGGAAAAGAACATTCTAACCACGCTGAAATCGTGAGAAGAGGTCTGAAAACAACCGGTCAAGTGCGCACACAACGCAACCTGAGAAAGTCCTGGAGGACAACGATCCCAAACACTGCTCAGCGTAAAAGGATAAATGGTAGAAGATAACACAAGATGCAAATAAATGCAAGTAAGGTGTGCATGACAATACAACGAGTGTGCGTGACAACGCAAGTAAAGGTGTGCATGACAATACAACGAGTGTGCGTGACAACGCAAGTAAAGGTGTGCATGACAATACCAGTGGAAGAATGCATAACAATGCGGGTGGAAGGGTGCATAACTTTGAAGCAGGCTTGATCTTGCGCTTAAGGTAGAGGCACACGCATACTTCAGAGCATTGACAAGGCTTGAAAAGGTACATCCGGAATACAATCGCGGATTTTTCTGAAGTTGAAGCACACTCAGCTGCTTCCATTTTCCCTCTTTTCTTTTGCTTTGCAGTCTGGAACCCATATAGCTTCAGATAGGTCCTTGTTTTACTATTCACACTTATCGGCGGTGGACCCTGCAGTTTTATGAAAGAACTGATCCTTTTTTGCACAAATGTGGAGAACGACACGGCATTTTGAGCACAAAACGATTTTTGAAATTGAAATGAGAAAAGGGTTCTCGACCGGGTATTGAGCCTACAACTGACCACAGCCAAAACGACTCAACGATGGAAAACAAAGGTAAAACGACCTAAACACAACTCAACAAAGGAAAAACAAGGTAGAATGACCTAAACACATTTGTTGACACTCAAATGACTTAAAACAAGAAACGAGACAAACAAAACGCACAAACACAACACTCAGCTGTGTTACAAAGGCGAGAGACCTCCCGGTGCACGAGGAGCCAGTTTCTCCGGGTATTGTTTCCCACCCTTTCTCATTTGTGATTCTCACATCACTCGGCCCTCAAGCTCTGTTTTTCTGAAAAAGCCCTTTTCTCACTTTTTCTCTCAACGCACATCTCTCTATTCTTCAATCTCTCATTTTTCATCCCTCCCCTGGGTGGTTGATGGATAAACAAGAAATTGCGGGCTCATACCCCTAGCATTCTGCTAGATCCTTCTTCTTCTGCGCGCAGTTAGTGAATTCCTCCCATAGAAGGGTTGCACTACAACTGGGTGTGTAGCAAATCTGCAGCTAACATCGGTTGATGATGCTTTGCTGGGGAGTTTGGACATGATAAGATCTGTCCAGATGATGGAGTGGAATATCTTGCTCCATTCCAGTTCGTGCTTCGCACTTGGCTTGATACCTCGTTGCCTGGAGGGTGAGAGAGCTTTCTGCCCTTTTGCGATTAGCTTCAGTGGTGCCCTTTTCTGGCAAATACGGTGCCCTGTCCGGCAAGTAGAGTGCCCTTCTTGGCAAGTATGGTGAAAATGGGGAAAAGACAGGAAGCCTAACTCAACTGTGCCCCTAGTTCATTATTTTGACCATTTTTTGTTTTGGTTTTCTACTAAAACAATTTTGATCAGCATAAGAGTTAGATTAACATGCTTGTTCAACTTTCTGATTTAAAATCATGTAAGTCAGGCTATGAGCACTGAAAATTTTCCTTTTATGGGTCCAAGAAAAAGGTTTAGTTTTTGAAAAAAAGGAATAATTTTCGAGAAAATTAGTCAACCTCAGTAAAAATTCTCAAAAACTATTTTTGCAAACGGCCAATGCTCAACAAGCATGGAACCTATTCTTGAGACACACAACCCCGGATCTGGAGGAAAATTGCCCCTTGCTTGAAGAGAGCTGCATGGCAACGGAAAGTTGCCCCCTTGTTTGAACGGCACCGCGGCGCATTGAATGGCAACGGAAAGTTGTCCCTTGTCTGAATGGCACCGCAGCGCATTGTAGTCAGTCCTCAAAGTGACGAACACAACCAAATTCTCGGATACAGAGAAGGCGAAGATGATCAAAACCATTACATGGGCACAATCAAATTGAAGTGTTTTACGACTGGACTTCAGGATGAAGTTGCCTACGTATCCGAAAGATGGGAATCAAGCCTTACATAGTTCGGGGTTAAGGTACACTCAGGTATTAACCTCTCCTTTTTAGGCTCTAACTTTTGCCAAGGCGCCTGTTGCGGGTTTTCGACCTTGCGAGCTTTGTTCTTCTTTCTTTCTCTTTTTTTTTATATTCTTTTCATTCCTTTTTCTTCTTCTTTTTTTTTTCTTTTTCTTTTCTTTTTGCATTTTTTTTTGTACATTTTTTTTGTATATTTTTTTTGTCTCGCTCTGACTTTTGCCTGGGTTGCCCTTCTGGGTTTTCGACCCAGCGAGCCTCTCAAAGGGTAAAAGTGTAGCTTGGTCCATGCCAAATGGTTGTAGGGTTTTGAAGTCATCCGTATCCAAGAGAGTGGCTGTTGATTTGCAAGAGGACTCATCTTCGGCTCTTCGAGCACATCTGACATCTTTGCCCTTAGTTTCGAAGGGTGCTTCCGACCTAGCTTCGCAAGCTGTTTTTGGTGACATCTGGTTTTCTTGATCTAATTTTCTTGCCGCTAATTCATGGGCTGCTTCGAATCTGGCCACTCAGGCCTCACATTGTAGTTGACCGTTGAACGTTCTGAATTAAGGTTCAAGGTCGGAAAGCGAAGGGGGGGTCGAGTCTCAAGGCTGAGAGCAATCCTAGGCTGCACAATCTCAGGAGCGATTCCACACAGGTCTTCGCAGGACCGCGCAAAACATTTTTTGAAATCTTTTAAGAAAGCGACCAGTCGCTCGCGCTGAAGACAGTGTAGAACCAATCTGGATCAAGCCAGGATCCTTCCCAGTACTCACATTAACAAGCATGATCTCGATCATTAAGGGTTTAGCACGCCTCTCTTTCTCTTAATTGATCAAATTTTGCAAAACCCGAGGAATTCCTTCCTCTTCGTTTTTATCACAATGTTTCAAAAAAAGGTTTTGGAAAACTTAGGTCGATGCAATGAATTCAAGGCACAGAAAAGACACAGCTTCTAGTCAAATACTGCCATCTCATTCAGAACTTCCGGCATAACTGGCACAAGGCAGAAGCAAACGTGAGAGTGTGAAAATCACTGCTGTTCATTCAAATCTGTTGGCGTTACTGGCTCTAAGGCAGAAACAGACTCAAAACAAAACGAAAAGACAAAAAACAAAACAAAATGGTGACGCCCGAGGTAACACTCCCCTGAATCACCCGACTCCTATAAAATAGGACTGACTCAGTACAACAAGACAGACCCAATTGACTCAGTAAGAAAAGACTGACTCTATACAAAACAACAAGACTGACTCAATACCCAAGTCAGAAAGCACAAAAATTGGTGTTTGCATATTGTTCAGAACAGTGCGTGCCATTCCCACGTCTGGAGTTAATCGAGCGCCACACGCAGCTGGTTCATCCCCCGATCACATGGTCACATTATCCCTCAAGTTCACCGATCCAGTGCCGATAGACTTTGCAGAGCTTGGCGCAGCAATGACCCCGTTGTCAATCAGATCTTGCACTTCGTGGCGAAGACGAGAGCAATTGTTGGTGCCATGACCGGTTTGCTGATGGTATGCGCAGTACTGGGTAGCATCATGTGTAGCCGGAAGAGGGTTCGGGAGAGGCCGAGGCTCAAGGGGTTTGAGATGGCCTTGTCCAACAAGGACTTGGAGAGCTTTGGACAAAGGCATATAGAGGGCATGGAAGACCCTTTGACCTCGGGGTTGGTACTTCAAGGTTTGTGGATTTTTGTTGGACGCACCAGTAAAGGGATTGGCAGGTGCTGGTCTGGTTTGTTGATCTCTTCTGAGTGCAGGATTATAGCTGAAAGGAACGTTTCTGATACAACGACCCTTCTCCCGGCTTGCCCCTTGATTCAAACTGCCCCCAACTTGAGTGGCGAAAATGTCGTCCACAGTTTTTGCAACGACTGCGAGCACTTGCTCTTTGTTCAGTCCCTCAGTTTTCAAAGCCTCAACAGCCAACAGAAGATGTTCATGGGGATCCATGTTCGCCCCTATCTTGTTCTTTCCACTCGCCTTTACCTCGCCAAGGGATTGGCATTCCTCAAATACAGCCCGTTCCAAGACTGGGGAGCCTTTTGACACGAACTCCCTGGTATGAGATGTGGTTGATGACGGAGCCAATGTCCCGGAGGCCAAATCTGTCACAGTTCTTTGAAGATCTTCGATCATTCTCTTTAGCTTAGAAGTAGTGGGCTCACGGGTTTGAGATGATTGGGGTCCAGGTGCATCCATCATGCATAAGTCCATGCTTTCTGGAATGAACACCTCAGCTTGGGTAGATGGGCTGGGGTAATGTATATGCTGGGGTCGTAGGTGGACGGCAGTATATGGATGAGGTTGAGATGTAGAGGTGTTGGGTCAGTACTATCCTGAGGTCCTTTTGGTGAAGTTAGGGTCTCTTCGTCAATAAGATCCTAAATCTTATGACAGAGGCGGATGCAACGGTTCGTATCATGACCGTGCTGTTGATGGTAAGCACAGTATTTAGCTGGGTCATATCTTGGCGGAAGGGGTTTGGAAGGGGTTGGGGTTCTAGAAGTTCTAGGTGCCCTTCTTCTCGTAGCTTTTTCAAAGCTTGAGAGAGACTCATGTAAAGAGGATGGAATTTTCGGGCTTGGGGCCGAGTTGAAGTGGTTGGTTCTTGGCCATTGAGGGAAGTGGTGATAGTGTCTACTTCTGAGCATTTCGCAGCTGTGCTACCATCAGTAGTAGCATTGGAACTGTGAGCAACATTCCTCTTCAAAGGCTCATTATCTTCTGCAAAGATCCCTTGTCTGATGGCATCCTCGATTTGAACCCCCATTTCATGAAGGGTTGGAAAGATAAACAGAGGTAGAACGACCATCTTTTGCAGCAACTTGCCATGCAAATTCCGAACAATCATCCTGATCTGATCTTTGTCGGAAGGCCTTGTAGTCATCATTGAGGCCTTTGCTCTCCATCTTGTTACGAATTCTGAGAAACCCTCCTTTGGTTCTTGGCGGGTGACTTCGAGATCACGAGTTGTGACCTCGATCTGTGTTGTAGGAGTATTGAGCAATAAAGGCCTCAGCCAGCTCTTCCCAGTTCTGTTTCACGGAGCTCTCCAATTTTGCATACCAGATTGCAGCTATCCCAGACAGGGTTCGGCCGAATAATGACAATTTCTGGGCTGTGGTCAAACCCAGTGGCCTTAAGATATCAGAAAACAGTTGGAGGTGCACCATTGGGTCTTCAGAGCCATCGAATCGATCGATATGTGGCATCTTGAACCGATCCGGTAATGTCACCACTGAGTCGGTATAACCATCCTCTATATCAGGAATAGAGTGGGCCCCCTGAGACTTTTTGAACAATTTCTCAAGTTTGCTCACTTTCAATGCTGTGGGGTCCGTCTCGAACTCAAAGGGGGAGTCTGGTAGGTTGGTGGGTGTTTTAGATAGCTGGGGTAGAACCGAGGGCGGAGCTGGCCCGCCTGGAATGTCCGTATCATCCTGGACGTGGGTTGCCTCCCCGAGTATGGGAACTCTTGGTGGGGGAGGAGCCTGGTGTGAAGTAGATACTCCAGTTTGCTGCTCTAACCTGGAAATTGTCTCTGCCTGTTGGACTATGACCACGGCCTGTTGCTTGGCGAATTCCGCTTGACGGACAACGTCCTCCTGCATGAGCTTCATACTCTCTTGAAGCTGACGCATCATTTCTTCCATCCCTATCATACTGCCCTGACCTAGCTGAATAACAAGTGTAACTCCCTGAGGTATCTCAACCCAACTGCACACAGGTGAGATGGATAATGACTGCTAATCCGAAGATTGTTGAACTGATGATCTGTGCTTGACTGGCCTTTTTACCCGGCCTCTGGCGAAGAAACACTGATTTGCCCTTGAACTGAATCTATGACCCGACAAAGTCTATCAACACAAGTTCGGTGTACCCGGGGGATATTGGAGCCTTCTGAAGCTATGGTTCCAAGACTACCTAGCAAAAGAGAAAACAGGCAGCATCTCAGCCTGATTTCACCTGAACAGATATGAGCATAGTTGAATGGATGTGCTCTCTACTGAATTCTGCCCAAAATTCTGCCGGTAAACTGGTATCCTCAAGTAAAACTGATTCTTCCAAATATTGATGCCCGCAGGCCTGATACCCAGACTTGCAAACTGATACATGCATTCCTGTAGAGACGCACTCTAAAAGCACATAACAAGCAAGTGAGAGCCAAAACACCCCTATGGAGGGGTAAGGTTTCCCTGTCCTATTTTGTCAGGAGCTAGGGTTTCATTACGCACGCAGTGGTTTCAAACAATCTATATTGGGTAAGCAACTTGTCCTAGTTTGGAATGGTCACTACGGTTCCGAATATGCACTAGGTCGAATGGTCAAAAGGGTGCCCCGGTAAAACCGGGGTTTGTGTTCCCATACTGGCAGAGCCCACAACCGGTCAGCCTTATGGTCATGCCTTGACAAGACAAGCCTTCGGCAAACCATTCAGGAATAGCAGATGGCAAACACGGTGTCCTAGGCGCACCAATGCAAATGCAATGAAAAGAAACACATAAGTGTAGTCAAAACAAGATATCATGAGTTCGAGTCAAGTTCTCTAAATCCCCAGCAGAGTCGCCAGAAACTGTAACAAGCCCGCGGGGGACCTCGCTACAGCTCGGACTCGATTTGTGTCACAGTTCTTAATCTGAACCAAAGAGTTCAAATCCGGCAAATCATTTTGAGAAAACAGATTTTTGAAAGAAGTGCCAAATATGGACTGCTTTGCCAGATACAGAGTCGCCACCTAAATATTTTATTTTGGGAAATTTAGGAAACCCTGACTCGTTGCCTAAGGCCACGTGTCCGTCATCACTAAAGTTGCCTCGGCTCAGGAACTTGGGTACGATTGGGGAAGGTCACTTCGTGAGCACCCCCGCTCGCCCGATCAAAGATCGGCCTCTACTAACCATGATATCTAGTTTTGAAAACATTATGCGTTCTTATTCCGGTTATTAGCCTAGATTTACTATGTGATGCGCACAGCATACAAGTATAGACCGGGTCGCCTGAATTGGAACAAAACACTTCCTGTTTGTTTTTGAAAGATGGTTTGCTACTCACAAGTAGGCTTAAAATGTAGATTTTGCCACCCTCAGGTGGGCTTAGAAAAGATAGTTTTGCCACTATCTAGTGGGCTTAAAACTCACAGTCAATGATTTGTTCCAATCCAAATAACCCAACCTTCACCCACAAGCATTCAAGCAGTTATATCACGTAAGCAAGTAGCCTCATGGTAAGCATGCTATCATGGCAGTCACTCACACACATGCAAGGATGCTAAAGCGTAAAACTTACCGAGTACTCCAAGCCAAAACAGAAGCTGATTAGAAATCATGCATGATCCTAACTATACAGAAATGCCTAATGCAACACATGCAAAAAATGCAACTATAGCAGGCTCGGCTATTCTAAACATGGCATATGAGATGCAACAGCTAACATGCATTCAACTTAGAATTGAAATACAAATGCAGTTAGTATGATGCGCCGAGCCCAGTGCATGCAAGACAGATGAATGAATGCAAACATGCTATCATACTGTATGCTAATTGAAACATGCCCTAATCTAACCATCATAAGCTGGTAAATAAAAGGGAGAAAGACGTGGGGTTGGAAGACATACATCACACACACGCACACTTATTACAACATTGCCCTCGCGCAGAGGGTCCGAATAAATAATATACAATCCCAAATAAATAATTACAGTCCAAATAAATACAAAATCCTAATTAATTAACAAATTAAACTAGGAAAGCGGTAAACTAGCGTGCAAGCTAGGGACTGCCTTGACTCTGCTCGGGATGATGAACGATGCATGTTCGGGTTGCCTTGCGCGGAAATCCATCGCGATGCCCTAATTAGCCTCTGTTTGCAATTATTTTTTGGAAACCGTGCCAAGCTCCGGAAGGCTGCTGATTCTTGATTTACTGCAACAAAGAGCAAGAAAGGGGCATGGCAATGTATTTTCACGTATGTATGCATGCCTCGATCCTCGTACCACCAATCACGCATATCGATGCATGATGGCCGAGGAGTCGAATTGCACAACTCAATATGGAATGAATGTACATGAAAACACAACAAGACCAAGACTCCATCATGGATAATCCGGAGTGTCGGCGACTGGGGAATTGAGACACGTTCCGTCACTCGGAGTACGAAACGTACCTTGTTTCCCGTGCTCGGGCTAACTCCTATTCCAAACACAATGCAATATGCATGACATGCATGAATGCAACTAAGAAACAACCTAATATGCACAATGCTATGAAATGGCATACACGATGCACGAGGTAACACGGCATACACAACGCGCTAACATACAACCTAGCATACGCAATGCTATGAAATGAAATGGCATACACAATCCACAATGGACTTACACCAACATGAGTGGACCTCAGCCACACTCACATCAGTATCCATTAAATGAAAATGAGACACTCGAAATGCGTGCACATATGCACGCAAACCGAGGACCGAATCTAAGGCACAAATGCCACTCTAACAAAGCATGGCAAGGCATGGAATATGGTATACAAGAATGCAAATTTCAGTACCAAAATGTGATGCAAAACAGCCCCGAAATATGGAAACATGGCACCCGATGCATGAAATGGTCCCGAAACACAAAACTATGCACATGGAATGACTTATAGCTATACAAAGCATGCATTATTTGAATATTAAGCATAAAGATAGAATCAAGACAGTCCCAAAACATGCATATTTCCAGTTTTAAGCAAGGCCAAAAGGTGAACCCAAGTAGGGCTAAGCTAACATGCAAAAATGGCCTCGAAAGAGAGATAAAGAAGCAAGTAACAGCTGCTGGCCCTAAATGGCAAAGAATCCTTCAAAAAATTTGAAGAAGGGCTCAAAATGAAGCACTTTACAGTTTACATCAAGCCACGAAAATAAACACAAGCAGGCCTAAAACATTATGCAAGAAAAAGGCCAAAAGAGGGACAAAGAAGCAAGTGATGGCTGCTGGCCTCTAACAGGGGAGGGCCCTTCAACAATGTTGAAGAGGGGCCCAAAACATGATATTTTATAGTTTATGACCAAGCCCAAAACAGTGCACAAGCAAGCTTAAAATACTATACAAAATAAGGCATAAAAGAGAGCTTTAACACAAAGAGCAAAAAGGGAGCCTCAAACAGTGAAAGACCCCGAATAAAACATGAAGAGTGGGTCAAAATATGACTATTTACAGTTCGGACCAGAGCCCAAAAATACAAGCACAAGGGGTTAACAAAGCATGCAAAAATAGGGCCAAAAGAGAGATAAAGAGGCAAGTGACAGTTGAAAGCCTCAAACAGTGAAGAGCCCTTCAACAATATTGAAGAGGGGCTCAAAACAAACATATTTAAATTTTATAACTAAGCTCAAAATAGTTTACAAATAGGCCTAAAATACTATGCAAAAATAGGCCTAAAAGAGGGTTTAAACACAAAGGGTAAGAAGGAGACCTCAAAAAGAGAAAGACCCTTGATCAAACATGGAGATAAGCTCAAAATATGACTATTTAAAGTTTGGATCGGAGCCCAAAAATGCTCAAAAACCAAGATAATATATCATGCAAAATTAGGCCTTAAAAGAGGGATAAAAGGAAAGGGATAGTAGATGACCTTAAACAGAGAAAGGTCCTTAATAAAACATGGAGATAAGCTCAAAATAAGACCATTTTCAGTTTGGGTCGGAGCCCAGAAATGCTTGCAAATATGGCTTATAGATGAAGCAAGAAAAGACTAGAAAAGGGAAGAAAAGGACTCACCCTTGTAGAACCAAACTTCAACCACTTTTGGACCAGGTTTGGGAGCTCTCAACCTCTAGAAATCAGCTTCAAAGGGCTGGAATGGAGTATGGAGGTGTGGTGCTATGGGTTGGTGTAGAAATGGCCAAAAACCAAGGGTGTTTTTTGAGAGTTGGAATAGAGAGAGAGGGAGTTTTAATGCAAGAGCTCCAAACAATTTTTGTTAACCTTCTAAAATGCAGCTGGAGCTGCTGGTTTTATAGAGGGAGAGAAGGGAAAAAAGGGGGGGAAAATGGGGGGGAAAACCAATTCAAATTTCCCCCAAAAAATAGGCCTAAAAGAGAGATAAAGAGGCAAGTGGTAGCTGCTGGCCTCAAACCAAAGAGAGCCCTTCAACAAAGTTGAAGAGGGGCTTAAAGCAAGACATTTTGCAGTTTACATCAAGCCACGAAACCGCTCACAAATAAGCCTAAAACACCATGCAAAAATAGGTCTAAAAGAGAGTTAAAGAGGCAAGTGATAGTAGGAGACCTCAAACAGCAAAAGGTCCTTAATCAAACATGAAAAGGAGCTCAAAATATGACTATTTACAGTTTGGGTCGGAGCCCAAAAATGCTTGCAAGCAAGGCTTAGATATAGAGCAAGATAGGAACAAAAAAGAGGGAAAAGAAGCTTACCCTTGAAGACCAATGGACCAGCAGCTCTTGGTCTGAGAAATGGTGCTCCTAAGCTCTGAAAAACAGCTCCAAGTTGTTGGAATGGATGGTGGTGGGGTGTATACCAAAAACCGGGACAAACGGAGGTGGTTAAGCGGTCCCGAACCGAGGCACACGACCGTCGGCTCCGAAAAAAATGGAAACCGGGCTCCAAACGGGAAAAATGGCCTACGGCCATGAAACGTAGCCTACGGCCACTGAGAGAGGATCTACGAGACCTCTCCCTCCCTTTGGGAAGAGAAAACAGAGAAAACGGAGCCTGGTTCGCAAACTGAGGCAAGACACGAAAGAGCCCGGAAGTCCGGAGGCAAGGCTTGCAGCCGAGACTCTGAAACTTCTGAACGAGCACAATATGCAATATCACCGAGCGCTCAATCGGTGACGTCTGAGTCTTAAGGTCGGTCAAAAATGGGGTGTCTACAATTGTGAATTTAAGTCATTACTTGCATGTTTCATGGAAGTTTGGTGATTAGAGTCTAGAATTGGTTTAAAATGTTGAATTGAGAGCTAGATCATGCATGCATATCCTTATATTGAAGTTTTGAAGTTGTTTCATGAGAATTTCTACTTGCATGTTTATATTTTGGGTCTTGATCCATGAACTCACCATGTTTTGAAGTTAAATCTTGCATTTGATCTTGTTTTAGCACATTGGAGTTCCTAGGGACCCATGCATGTGTTGAAATTGCATTGTTCTTCATGTTCTTAAATTTTGAGTTGAAATTTGTGTTTAATTGATCTACCTTTGGGCTTTGGTTTTGCAAATTGATCTTCAAAACATGTCATATTATGAGTTTTAAAGTGTTTTCCAGAAAATTAGCCAAAAAGGATCGAATTTGATGGTTTAAATGTTGAGTTTCATGCTTGGAGACAAATCTGGAAATTCCAGATTTTGGATCCACGCTTGAGCGTACACTCTGAGTTCATGCAGTCCGCTCGAGCGGGGAAAAGTCACGCTCGAGTTTGAAATGTGTGTATCCAGTACTTTGCATGTGCTTACAGTCCGCTCGAGCGAGGGAATGCACGCTCGAGCGAGGACTTGTGTCTCATGCTCGAGCGGGGGTCGAGCGCCCGTCGAGCGTGAATTTTATGCATCTAGTACTTTTACAGTACGCTCGAGCGAGGAAAGTCACGCTCAAGCGTAGCTCTTTTGTCTGCATGTCCGCTCGAGCGGAGAAATCCACGCTCGAACGGGACCCCTATTTCAGCAAAAATTTAAAAAGTGTTTTAAAGTGCATCTTTGGATTCTCATTCCATCCTAGGCATTCCTAGGCCTAGTTTATGGCATCTTAATGAGAATAATGCTATAGAACCACACCGAGTCAAGATAGGGACTAAGTTATTGTTTCCCTAGCGTGCAACTTAGTGTGTGTTCATCCTGTAACTGTGTAGGGTTGGCATCTGAGGACGCTCACTAGCCTATCTGTAGCCTAGAACTCTGTGAGTAACAATGTTGTAAAGATATATTCAATCATGAATACTTTCTGAATGACCAATTGTACTGTTTTCTGAAATGATATTTCTTACTGAATGAATGTTTGTCCTATATGCGAACTGTATTCGTGGCATCCATAGCAATTTACTGTTATTGTACTGTCACTGCTACTGTTACAGAGATCTCTGTCGGTTCCCATGTTGGAACCACTACTGTTTACTGATATGATGGCCATCAACTGACTGTTCGGTCTGTTAAGACCTACTGTACTGTTTCGCTATTGGATGTACCACATATGACTGCTATGACTGAATGACTGATATACTGTTATAACTGACTGTTTTAAATATTTCAAGGACATTCATTCTTAACGTCTTTACGCATATGTTATTCACTGGGCTTTAACTCACTGTTTATATATATATATAAGTGTCCAGGCACCGGATCGGAGCTAGGAGCGTTGGGTTAGACTCCCTTTTTGTCAAGCTAACCACTGTGCCTCACTGCGAGATTCCAAGTGCTGCCAAGCTAAGGCTGCTTGGAGGTGTTTTAGAATCCCCCTTTCTGTTTCTGTTTCGGTTTGTATAGACTGTATGAGACTGGTACTGTACTCTGAATGTTGTACATATGGTGTATATATATGTGTTGCTTATGGAATATGAACATGTTATGAAAAGTCTTTTTGCATACAGACTGTCACAGCTCATTGGACATCTTTCATTTACTGTTTTGGCTTCCGCCAGCCCCTGCACTCTGTATTACTGTTATTACTGTTAAGCAGGCCTTCGGTAATCACGGATTACTGGCCGGTTACAGTGCTAAACCCATAGGGGCGGGTTTGAGTCGTGACAATTTTGTTACTTTCATTGATGATTATTCAAGGAAAGTTTGGGCTTTTCTACTAAAAACTAAAGATCAAGTTCTAAAAGTATTTAAGCATTTTCAGGCCATGGTTGAAAGAGAAACATGGCAGAAATTGAAGTGCATTTGATCAGACAATGGTGGTGAATACATTGGGCTATTTGATGAGTATTGTCGCAGCCAAGGTATTCGGCACCAAAAGACAGTTAAGAAGACTCCTCAACAAAATGGCGTTGCCGAAAGGATGAACCGCACCATTGTGGAAAGAACAAGGTGTTTGCTTTCACAAGCTAAATTGCCAAGATCCTTTTGGGATGAGGCAATGAAGACAGCGGTTGACGTGATCAATTTGTCTCATTCCTATCCTTTGAATGGTGATGTTCCAGAAAGAGTTTGGACCGGCAAAGATGTGTCTTATGAGCACTTGAGAGTATTTGGTTGCAGAGTTTTTGTTCACATTCCAAAGGATGAGAGGTCTAAGCTTGATAGTAAGTCAAGACAATGTATTTTTCTTGGCTATGGGTGTGATGAATTTGGATATAGATTGTAGGATCCAGTCGACAAAAAAGTCATTCGAAGCCGTGATGTTGTGTTTCTTGAAGACCAAACAATTGAAGACTTTGGCAAATGTGATCAACCTGAGCCAAAAACTAGTGATCTCATTGACATAGATCGATCTCCTTCATCTTCAGTTGATGATGAAAATAGGGGAGATGTGCAGCCACCTATTGAAGATGTGGAGGATGATGCTAATCCTAATGAAGTTGAGCCTAAAATTGAAGAAGAGCATCCAACTCAAGAACTGCTACCACAACTTGAGTTAAGAAAATCTACAAAGGACCGACAACCTTCGAGAAAGTATCCTCTCAATGAGTTTGTGTTGATTTCTTATCAAGGAGAGCCCGAGAGCTACCAAGAAGCAATTTAGCATGCAAACAAAGGTGATTGGAAAAAGGCCATGGACGAGGAGATGAATTCCTTACTTGAAAATCACACCTATGATTTAGTGAAGTTGCCTAAGGGGAGGAAAATTCTGAAAAATAAGTGGGTCTTCAAATTGAAGAATGATGGCAAGAATTTGAGGTACAAGGCACGTCTTGTTGTGAAAGGTTTTGGGCAAAAGAAAGGTATTGACTTTGATGAAATTTTCTCGCCAGTTGTGAAGATGTCTTTTATTCGGGTTATACTTGGCATGGCTGTAAGTATGAACCTTGAAGTTGAGTAACTTGATGTGAAGACCGCATTTCTTCACGGTGATCTTGAAGAAGAAATTTACATGGAGTAACCAGAAGGTTTTGTGGAAAAAGGGAAAGAGAAATTTGTTTGCAAATTGAAGAAAAGTTTGTATGACCTCAAGCAAACCCCGCGGCAATGGTACAAAAAATTTGACTATTTTATGATGAATAATGATTTTTCTAAAACCACTTCAGACCATTGTGTGTTTGTGAAAAATTCCTCGGATGGTAAATTTATTATTCTTTTGCTTTATGTTGATGACATGTTAATTGTGGGTCAATATTCTACCATGATAAACAGGTTGAAATTGGAGTTGAGCAAGTCTTTTGCTATGAAAGATTTAGGCCCGGCAAAGCAAATACTTGGTATGAAAATTGTTCGTGATCGCAAAGAGGGGCTGATTTGGTTGTCTTAAGAAAGCTACATTGAGAAAGTTCTTGAGAGGATCAACATGGATAAAGCAAAGCCGGTTGGTGGTCCACTTGCGGGTCACTTCAAGCTTAGTTCAAATCAATGTCCTACAAGTGAGAAAGACAAGAAAGAGATGTTGAAAGTTCCTTATGCTTCAGCAGTTGGTTCTTTGATGTACGCCATGGTTTGTACAAGGCCGGATATTGCTCACGCCGTTGGTGTGGTGAGTCGGTTTCTCTCTAATTTGGGTAAAGAACATTGGGCAGCAGTAAAATGGATTCTAAGATATCTTCGAGGGACTTCGAAGGTGTGTTTGTGTTTTGGGGGTGGTAAGCCGATGCTTGATGGGTTCACAGATTCTGACATGGCCAGTGATGTTGATTATAGGAAATCTACTTCGGGGTATTTGATGACTTTTGCAGGGGGAGCTGTGGTATGGCAATCTAAATTATAAAAATGTGTTGCTCTCTCAACTACCGAAGCTGAATTTATTGCCATTACAGAAGCTTGCAAAGAAGAGTTATGGTTGAAGAAATTTTTGCAAGAGTTGGGTTTGAAGCAAGAAAAGTATGTGCTTTATTGGGATAGTCAAAGTACTATTCATTTGAGCAAAAATTCTACTTTTCATTCGAGATCGAAACACATTGATGTGAGGTACTATTGGATTCGTGATGTGTTAGATTCGAAATTGTTACAACTCGAAAAGGTTCACACAGATGATAATATTTTGGATATGTTGACTAAGACTTTGTCGAGGGATAAACATTTAAAGTGTCGAACTTTGGCGGGTATGGTTGATCTCTCCACCTAAGTCGGTAGGGGGAGAATTGTTGGGTATACCTCTTTATTGGAGTGTGGGACCCAATTGGTTTATTAAAAGAATTTTAATTTGGCTTGGTTTAGGTATAATATATTTTTAGATATTATATTTGAGGAGACCTAATCCAATTTGGTAACAATTAAGGTTTTGATAAAAACCTAAAATTCAATAATATATATATACATATATATTGTTTTAGTTCTTTGAAAATTTGGGTGGCTGTTACAAACAATTAGTCCTTTTTCAGTGGGTTTTTGGTTTTTCAATGGCAGCAACAATTTGATATAGTGCTACTGCTGTTTGGAAGTTTGGGTGCTTTGGTTTTTGGTTTTTGGAAGCACTGTCAATGTGCTTGTTCGGCTGCTCTGTTTTGAAGATAATTTGGTTCGTTATTTTTGGTTTTCTTCAACTCTAGTTTTGAAGACTTTTATTCATCTATTTGGTGAGGTCTTTTCTCTTGTTTATTTGTGATTATTTGGAATTCACCTAAGGGTGGTTTTGTGAGATTATTCGTGTCTCGTTTGTAATTGTTTGGAAACTTTTTGGTTGATAGTGGAATCGGATTTCGATCCCGTGGACGTACCTCACATTGAGGGAACTACGTAAAAATTCTTGTGTTGCTTTTGATTTAATTTCTCCGCATTAGTTTTTATTCCTATTGATTGATTTACTTGTGGGGAATCATATATTTTTCCTAACATTCTTCACATATTCCAATGAATCAAAAATAGCACAAAAACATAAAAGCTGAGGTAAGATCTGCTTTGATATCAGGTAGATGGAGTTTTCGCCGTTGCCACCATTGGAGCCGAGGTTGACTTCGACGGATCTAGGGTTAGGATATGCGGTTGGCATCGGATTGTTCCCAAGAAACGATCTACAACGACTGAGACAGCTCTTAAACAAAAAGAGAATGCCTGGATATAGATTGAAGCACCACGCTCGATCAAAGCACCATGGCGGCGATGACGTTAGTTTCCTGTTCGTCATCGGACCTCGAATATATCATATACATATATGTACATACAATAGTACATACGAGCTTTGACTTTCAAGTTCTTAGTGGATCTGGAATCATAGTTGGCATCGGCGTCGGTCCTTCCGGCGGTGATGCGGAGCATTACAAACAAAGATGAAAATCCATCGTAGGCGGTGGTGATCAGATTAGTAGATCGACGGCGATGAAGGTATTAAACGGCGGCGACGAACGTCAGAGGCCACTCCGATTAGTTCTCGTTCAGATTTTGCTTTTCTTCACAGGCATCACGTTGATTTGGATCTGCGACGGAGGTAGTGGCGGCGACAATGGTGGTCGCGACAATCACGGTAGTAGTGGCGGAGGAGGAGGAGGAGGAGGCGACGGATTTGCGTGAGAGGCGAAGGGGAGAGGGATAGAGAGAGAGGAAGTGTAAATGTTAGGGTTTGAGTGTAAATAGTACCGTATATCTATACTATATATTAAGCAAAAGAGGGTTTCTAACCCCCAAGGCCTGTGGGAGCTCCAATATGCCAATCCTAATTTTCTAATTATTTGTTTTTTTTTTTTTAAAAAAATTTAATCTCAGCATTTATTAACTTCTCTCAACTCACAAGACTTTTTGACTTCTCTCATAATTACTGTAGTACTTTTTCTAAAACAAATAATTTGTATATTAAATTTTTTTTAAAACAAATATAAATATCTATATCTATATCTATCTATTTATTTATATCTATCTTTAACCCATAAGTTTTGTGAGAGTTCCAATATCTGAACCTTAATTTCTTAATTTTTTTGATTTTTTTTAAAAAAAAAAAACTGAACACTTATTAAATTCTTCCAATTCTTTTAACTTCTCCAATACACACATTCTTTTTAACTTTTCACATACCTATTGCAAACAGTGAGCCTTCTTTTTGTTTTCTCCTTCTTGACTTTTCACTTCTACACTTTCAACTTCATTGACCACGTATGTAAATAGCAAGTCTTCTTTTTGTTTTCTCCTTCTTGACTTTTCCTTTTGTTTACTGTTTTAATATTGTAGTTAGATAGCGCATAAAAATATTTGTGATTTGTCTAGCGAATAAAAAATTATAATTTGATTTTTTAATATGATTGAAGTTAAATAAATATAAACCCTCACAAAGAGAAAAATGTGATTATAATTAGTTGAATGATTCTTTTTTTTTAATGTGATTATAGTTAGTTTAATAGTTCTTTTTTTTTTCATTTATTTATTTTATTATGGAAAAAATGTGATGTGATTGTAGTTTATTTAATGACTCTTTTTTTTAATATGATTGTTGTAGTTAGTTCAATGTTTTTTTTTTAATGTTATTTAATCTTTTTATTTACTATTTTAAATTTATTTTTAATATGATTAAAATTAAATAAACATAAACACTCACAAAGAAAAAAATGTAATTGTAATGTGATGTGATTGTAGTTTGTTCAATGACTCTTTTTTTTAATATGATTGTTGTAGTCAGTTCAATGTTTTTTTTTTTAATGTTATTTAATCTTTTTATTTACTATTTTAAATTTATTTTTAATATGATTAAAATTAAATAAACATAAGCACTCACAAAGAAAAAAATGTAATTGTAATGCGATGTGATTGTAGTTTGTTCAATAACTCTTTTTTTTTAATATAATTGTTGTAGTTAGTTCAATGGTTTTTTTTTTAATGTTATTTAATCTTTTGATTTACTATTTTAATTTTATTTTTAATATGATTGAAGTTAGATAAACATAAACACTCACAAAGAAAAAAATGTGATTGTAATTAGTTCAATGGTTCTTTTTTTTTTTTAATGTGATTGTACTTAATCAATGGTTCTTTTTTTCATTTATTTATTTTTTTATTATGGGAAAAATGTGATGTGATTGTAGTTTGTTCAATGGTTCTTTTTTTAATGTGATTTAATCTTTTATTTATTGTTTTAATGATTTTTCTTTACAATTATTTATGAAAAAATATGATTGTAGTTAGATAGTATAAAAATATTTATGATTTGATTTGATTTTTTTCTGATTTGATTTTTAAAGTGCCAATTATTGATAATGATTAGATTATATTTTGAAAAAAAAAAATTGTAATTGATTTTTTTAACTAACTGTGTTTTTAAAAAAAAAATTATTGTGTTTTTTTAACTATCAATTCACTTAATTTGTGATTTGATTTTTAATTCACTGTGTTTTTTGAAAAACAAAATGGAACAAAATGGATTGTACTCATTAGAGTCACATAATGTACCAATTATTGATGATGATTAGATTGTATTTTAACCAAAAAAAATTGTAATTGATCTTTTTAACTCACTATGTTTTTTGAAAAATAAATTATTGTGTTTTTTAATTATGAATTGACTTAATTTGTGATTAATTTTTTTAATTATTGATGATGATTAGATAGCATTAAAAAAATTATGATTTGTATGATTGAAGTTATCTCCTTTCGTTTATAAATTTTTTTTTTAATATGATTGAAGTTAGATAAACATAAACACTCACAAAAAGAAAAATACGATTGTAGTTTGTTTAATGATTTTAAATAATCTTATTTATTTATTATTTTAATGGTTATTTTTTTCAATTATTTTTTTTATTGTGAGAAAAATGTCATTGTAGTTAGATAGCATTAAAAAAATTGTGATTTGTATGATTGAAGTTATCTCCTTTTGTTTATAACTTGATTTTTTAATATGATTGAAGTTAACTCACAAAAAGAAAAATGTGATTGTAATTTGTTCAATAGCTCTAAATAATCTATCTATACTACATATTAAGCAAAAAGGGGTTTTTAACCCCCAAGGCCTGTAGGAGCTTCAATATCCCAATCTGAATTTTCTATATTTTTTATTTTTTATTTAAAAAAAAAAACTCAGCATTTATTGGTTTGATCAAAATTCTCTGATCAGCATTTATTAACTTTTTTCAATCCACATGTCTTTCCACATGAGTGCATTTATTGATTTGGTCAAAATCCCCTTATACAAATAATTATAGATACAATCCGTGTATAGTTACTGCAATACCCTTTTCAACTTCTCTCATACACTATAGTTAATAATAAGATTGTTAAATTATTTGTATAAAAAATATTGAAAACATAATTTATATATTAAAAATAATCTAAAACAAATATAAATATCTATAATTATCCCGTGCATAGTACGGATGATAGACTAGACTGACTATTTTAGCCAAAAAGTCAAAAAGTCAACTAAAACTAGTCACATCACCTCTCTACTTTTCTGCACATCTTTTCATAAAAAGTCAAAAAGTTACTAAAATAGCCTGTTCCCAAACGAGGATAGATATCGTAAAAATTATAAAATTTTTACTAAAGATTTTATATATGTGTGGAATTTATATAATGTAGATTTTACATTTATACTACACAGTTGATAGAATTTTTAAACTTTTTAGCATATTTTTTTTATTTAAACTTATTCTTTTAAATAAAATATTTGAAAGTTTGAACCTTGATCAAATAAAATTTAAATTTATAAATTGTGTGCCTTTTTAAAAAAAAAAAAAATACGAAATCACATGGATAAAATAATCAAAATTATTTTATTTTTTTATGAAAAATCTAAAAACAAGTAAAATTCACCTGAACAAATCATCTAAGTAAGACATATAGAGCTTGTTTGAGAAGTTGAGGTTTGAGATTTTTTTGACTAAAATAGTCATAAAAAAAAAAATACTTTTTAGCTCAATAAAACAAAATATTATATTCAACTCATAATCATTACATATTTTCTTGGACAAATTACACAAATAGTCCCTATAGTTTGGGGCTTATGTCACTATGGTCCCTGACTTTTCAATTGTGACACATTTGACCCTGAATTTTGAATCTTGTTCCAAATAAGGACAATTGAATATATAATTAGATTTTTCAAGGGTAAAATTGTCAATTTGATAAAATATAAACTAATTTGACAAAAATAAATGTCAAACAAATATTTTTGAATTTTTAAAAATTATTTTTATCTACTAAAAATAAAATGATGTAAAATTGATAAATCTTTTAGACATTTATTTATTTTTTTTACCAAATTAATTTGTATTATGTGTTTGGATAATGATCATGTAAAATTAATTTTAAAAAATTAATCATGTAATTTTTATTAATTTTACATAATTTTATCATTGGTGGATAAAAATAATTTTAAAAAAATTTAAAATATTTTTTTGACATTTATTTTTGTTAAATTAGTTTATATTTTATTAAATTGACGATTTTACCCTTGAAAAATCTAATAATATTTTCAATTGTCCTTATTTGGAACAAGATTCAAAATTCATGGTCAAATGTGTCACAATTGAAAAGTCAGGGACCAAAGTGACATAAGTCCCAAATTATAGGGACTATTAGTGTAATTAACCCTATTTTCTTTCACAAAAAGTCAAAAAAATCAAGAAGTACTTTCCAAACGAGACTTTTTAATCCCAAATTAAATAATAAAAAAAATTAAAAAGTCAATTCACTTTTCAAACGAATCCATAGTGGGTGCCACAACTCCCAAGAGCACAGTTCAGTTTTGCACAGAAATATTCTCTTTTTTCTTTTCTTTTTATTTACTCCATTCCCCATTTGATTAGTATTTATGATCTCAAATATCATTGGTAAATCAATTATCGGCAAATTACACAAATAGTCTCTATAATTTAGGACTCGTGTCATTTTGGTTTTTAACTTTTTAATTGTGACGCATTTGATCTTGAATTTTGAATCTTATTCCAAATAAGGACAATTGAAAATACTATTGTTTAATTTCAAGGGCAAAATCGTCAATTTAATAAAATATAAACTAATTTGACAAAAATAAATATCAAAAAATATTTTTAATTTTTTAAAAATTATTTTTATCCACCAATGATAAAATTATGTAAAATTGATAAAAATTAATAAAAATTACATGATTAATTTTTTGAAATTAATTTTACATGATCATCATCCAAACACATAATAAAAATTAATTTAGTAAAAAAAAAATAAATGTCTACAAGATTTATCAATTTTATATAATTTTATTTTTAGTTGGTAGAAATAATATTTAAAAATTTAAAAATATTTGTTTGATATTTATTTTATCAAATTAATTTATATTTGATCAAATTGATGATTTTACCTTTGAAAAATCTAATAATATCTTCAATTGTCCTTATTTGGAACAAAATTTAAAATTCAGGGTCAAATGTATCACAATTGAAAAGTCATGAACCAAAGTGACACAAGTCCTAAATTATAGGGACTACTAATGTAATTCACCCATCAATTATTTGATGATTCAGTTATTTTTCTCCAAAGAATAACAGAAAACTATATTATTTCTTTGTGTGTGGATATATATATTATTTCTTTGTGTGCACATTCAATGAATGTGCTATTATAAGTCATAAATTTTAATCTGAATTTAAATTTTATTTAATTGTATGAGGCTTTGATTTGGATACTTACCAGAGAACGGAAAGTACTGACCTAAATTTAGAGTTGTGACTTATGAAAAAAGGGCCATGCTACCGACCCCCAATGGGGTGACCTCCACTGACAACTCTCAGTGAGGTGTCAACTCCCCATTGGCTGAAAATCAAAAAAAAAAAAAAAAAAAATTAAGGAAAACAGTTTTTGGGCCAATGAAAAACGACCCCCAGTGACCCCCACTGGGGGTCTTAGGCATTTTTCATGAAAAAATTAAGGGTGGGTTACACTATCTCTATAATTTAGAGTTTGTGTCATTTTAATTCTTAATTTTTTAATTGTGACACATTTGATCTTAAATTTTGAATCTTGTTCCAAATAAGGACAATTGAAGATATTATTGGATTTTTTAAGGGCAAAATCGTCAATTTGATAAAATATAAATTAATTTGACAAAAATAAATGTTAAAAAATTATTTTTTAATTTTTAAAAATTATTTCTACCTACTAAAGATAAAATTATATAAAATTGATAAATCTTTTAGACATTTATTTCTTTTTTTTACGAAATTAATTTTTATTATGTATTTGGATGATGATCATGTAAAATTAATTTTTAAAAATTAATCATGTAATTTTTATTAATTTTGATCAATTTTACATAATTTTATTTTTGGTAGGTAGAAATAATTTTTAAAAATTTTAAAATATTTTTTTGACATTTATTTTTGTCAAATTAGTTTATATTTTAACAAATTGACGATTTTGCCCTTGAAATTAAGTAATGGTATGTTAATTGTCCTTGTTTGAAACAAGATTCAAAATTCAGGATCAAATATGTCACAATTGAAAAGTCATGGACTAAAGTGACACAAACTCCAAACTATAGGGACTGTTAGTGTAATTTGTCCAAAAATTAAATACAGACAAAATTATGTAATTCTTGTAAAGATATTTTAGAAATTAAAATTATGATATATTTTTTGTTAAAATCAACTCAGATGTTTACATATTATAACAGAATAGATAGATAAATATGAAAGGATGTTGTTATTCACATTTTACTTACTAACGCTGTTTTTGTTTTTTTTTTTTTTAATATAAATTTTTTCACAAAAGTAAAAGAATTAAAAATAAAAAAAAATAAAAAAAACACATGATTATTTTAGTCGAAGAAATAAAACCCATAGGTCACAATCAAAAGTCATGGTTTTGCCTTGGATTCGATTTCGATGATTAAACAAGGAAGATGAATTTTGATAAAATTACAACTACGCTGAGATTATTATTATTATTATTATTTTTTTTTGGATTGAGAAATTTTTAACTTGGCCTAGGCTTGTCTCCACTCTTAATCGGATTAGATTATACTTTTGGGTCTTCGTGAGCCCACTACGGAGCTCAAATTGATGATTCGAATTATTTAATGTGTAAATCTCATCGAGTACTTTATCTCTATAAAAAATTATATTAATTGGATATCTATAGTCACTTGATCAATTTACATTTCTGTCACCGGTAAATATGATTTTCTTTTTTAAAATTATTGATAGAAATGTGAATTTATCAAGTGATTATCGATATCTAATCAACGTAATTTTTTATAAGAATAAAATATTTGATGAATTGTACACATTAACTGTTCGAATAATTGAAAAAGATTCAAAATGGGCCCTAAATGGGACTCCAACGGGAGACAATCCAGTCCCTTTGAACTTAATAAAGTGACAAAACTGAGTTAATGTTTGGATAATACAGTTGAGAAGTCGAAGGTTTGGGAATTATAGAGGTTGGAATGTTTTGGAAAAGCATTGGTAGGATTACATATCATTCAATGCTTTGTGGGCTTCAAGGCCTTAGCCAACTTCATATTCGAGTAATTTTAGGGTTTCAAATATTTTATTAATATTTTTATTAAATGTCTTATATGAGTGTAAAATAATATAAAACTTACATGTTGTGGGTCTCACACCCATATAAAATATTTAATCGAAATATTGATAAAACATTTGAGATTCCTAACATTTTCCCTTCATATTCAACTTATTAGGTGTAAAACTGTACTATATGTGTGTGTTTAATTGGACGGACTGGATAAGGGAGATTAGAATTCATCGGACTTGAATCTTAGGACAGTGAATCCCTTAGACTATTTGGTTGGATTGGATATGTATCCCTTGTTTATTTTTTCATGGGATTAGATGTCTGGAAATATCTATAAAAAATTATTTTAAAAAATTAAATAAATAAAACGTCAATAAAAAGTTAAATAAAATTATTTTATTTTTAAATTGAGACATTTAAATTTTATTAAATTTTACTAAATATAATACATAATTAAATAGTAGAGGGTTAAAATGATTCTTTTACCATCTAATTCTAACAGTGGATAGTCTCTTGAAAATTATCCCACCTCTCTCCTAGGATACAATAGTTCCCCATATGGGGGATAAGGAGTTCGGCCGGACTCCATGTCCGGCAGACTAAAAAAAAACAAACACCAGATTGAATGCTTCCCTCGAATTACAATCCGCACAGTAAATAATCCCCTCTCTTATCCCTCCAATCAAACACACCCTATATGGTTAACTGTCATCAAATTTCATAATGCATATAGTTGTACAAGATTGACCCACTATGTAAATTATTATTTAGCATTGGTGGTTTTATCATCTCTAATATTATTTGAAACAATATATTTTTGTGAATTATATATATATAGTACTCTTTTAAGAAATTGGTTAAAAATTAGCTTTCAGCTTTTAATTTATTTTGAATCACATCACTTTTCACATAACTTATCTACAAAAAGACAATAAGTTAAAAAAGTCAAAAAAATTAATTTTTAACCGACTTCTCAAAACACCGCATAGTGATGAGTTTTATACAAATGTTTAGTTTAAATGCTATTTATATTGAATGACTTTTTTGTCATGTGTTTATTGGGGGTGTTTGGAAACCCATTTTTGAGGCTAAAATAGCCTCAAACATTAAAAAAGTCAAAAACCCTCAAAAATCCTAAATCAATGATTTATATTAAAAAAAAAAAGAAAGGCAAAGTCAGCAGCAATGGGGCAGCCCTACACTGTTATGACGGTGTGTAGGTACGGAATTGCAACAGCCTAGTCTTTGAGGCCGAAATGACAATTTTGCCCCTTTAGACCAATTTTGAGAAAAGTGAAGTTAGGGGTAAATTTGTTATTTTAGCCTCAAACATCATTTCAAACACATTTTTCAATACAACAACTCAAATAAAAATTAATCTATCTTCTTAAATACAAAAACTAAAATAGCATATTAGAATAGCCAAAAAACTAAAAAACCTAAAAATAGCCATTTCCCAAACACCCACATTGTGTACAAAATGTGATATAAAGGGGTGGATATAGAATCATTCAAGTTATATTGAGGTTTGAGCTTTTGCATGTATAGTGGGTATTTGAAAAGTGACTATTTTTTAGAATTTTTAGTTATTTGGATGCTATTTTAGTTTTTATATTTGAAAAGATGAGGTAATTTTTTTTTAAAATTATTGTATTAAAAAATATGTTTGAAGTGATTGTATTATGCAAAATGAACCTAAAAAAATAAAAAATAAACATTGTAATGAATGCCGTGGCAGTTGGTACACTACCACCACCAACTCTGCTTTTTCGTGATACAAGTATATTACACAAATATTTACTTCTAATAAATGAAAAATGTACGCGTTAGGTAAAAAAAATAAATGGACATATTTGTAAGTAATTGATCCTCCCTCCGTCTCAAAATAATGACTCCTTTTAGGAAATTTAATTTTTTTTTGATAGTATAATTATTACACTTTAAAAAAATTAATTTTTCAAAATTACCCTTTGATAGTACATTTTTTGAAAAATATTAATGTCATAATTATACTTTTTATGTTGTTAATGAATTTAAAAGAAGGGCAAAATGAGAAATTTATATTATTTTTATACTTGATTTTTGAAAAAGGACTAATATTTTGGGACAATGAAAAATGAAATAAGAGACTAATATTTTGGAACGAAAGAAGTATATTAATTAGTGTACCAACTAATGTCATGCCATTATTATTTACCTCACTCATTATTGCAATTATAAATACCAAAAATCTCTAAAATTTGTGCTAATCCTTTGTTAGTACACTAATTAATATACGACTTTCTGCAGTTAGCAGTATTGGATTGTAAGATAGTCACTTGTAATTTTTAAAAATTAACACTTTCCCAAAAATAAATTTCTTTGAAATTTGATTTTTACCTGAACAAACTTGGAATTAAATTAAATTACAAAGTTTGGTCTACATTTAAAATGTAATTAGAAAATGTAGAAATTACAAAAAATTGCAAAATTTATACACATTTCAATTGTCATTACACAAATTATACATTGAAATGAAATTATTATTGAACATGCCTACAACTTTGCACGAACTAGGTTGCATGACAAATTCGCACAAAATGTCACTGCTACCGTACAAAATTTACAAGTTAACTTATCAAATTCGCATAT
Organism: Camellia granthamiana; assembly: GCA_036172215.1. Lineage (NCBI taxonomy): Eukaryota > Viridiplantae > Streptophyta > Magnoliopsida > Ericales > Theaceae > Camellia > Camellia granthamiana. The sequence goes on along the minus strand of CM069913.1, from coordinate 22,709,505 downwards.
TTGTCCGAAATATGACAGAGAATTTTTATAATTACGAATGCAAATAACATATAAGTACCCAAATATTGCAAAAAATTTCAGTATACTAATTACCACGCATAAAAAAAAAATTACAATTTCTTTTATGGAATTTGACTTTGCATCAAATTTTGAATTTTGCAGTAGCTTCACAGTGTAAAAGAATTTGAATTTGAATTCAAAAAAATTAGAAATTGAAATAACGGCAACTGTGTACCAAATGTAAATTTTAGTTCATAAATGTACGAGTTCAAGTAAATTACAAATGTGATAGAAACTTGATTTGCAAATGTAAAAATTACGAAATACAAACATTTGCAAGTTTGTTACACACTTTGACTTCCCATTCCAAATGTTGGGGAAAATACCAGAAAAAATTATATTTTATTGATAAATGATGCAAAGAAAATAAGATACAAATAGATCAGGCTGATACACGGATATCTCGTTTTCTTTAAGGAGATCAAGCCCACTGCGGTAGGAAGAACCCAAATACCGATGCAACAGTCACAAAACTATGACTTGTCCCTTCCAGGATACAACAGCCCAACCACTTGTCATATGGTTCAGGCCAACTCTGCACAAGATGGTGAACCCAAAACTCCACCAAGAAAAACACCATTCTTTGCTAGTAATCTCTCTTGTATAGAAAATAGTTGGTGTGTGTTGGTGTAGAAAAGAGTAGATGAGAGAGACTATTTATAGGCTATTAGAATCTTACAAGTTACACCAAAAATAAAGATGATCATTAAACTAGAGAAAATGGAGTAACTCCAAAAACTAACTCGCCACCAAGTTCATAAATTCTAATTACTCTCCATTCATGAACAAGATAAAAAGTTACCAAAGTAATGAAACTCCATTCATGAACAAGATAAGAGGTTACCAAAGTAATGAAACTCCATTCATAAACAAGATGTATCAATAAATAAATAAAAGATATTAAAATGGACTAACAATCCCCAACTCATTTTAATATCAACAAGGACAAGAGAGACTACCAAACAAAGATAGATTAGTATGCATCATGAAGGTATGCTCTGCATTGAACCTTCATTAGTGAAACAACAACCTCTACTCCAGAGTCAGTAGTAGTCTTAGACTTGAACTATGACTACTTAGGGGAAATAAAGTATTATTGCTCACACATAATAGTCCAGGTGTTGACATGAGCTTTACTAGCCAGCACATTACAGCCTTGTGCTAATCCCAGTTTTCATGAGCATATTTAAGAATAACCTTTATTCTCATAGAAAGCGGCCCCACTTTCATGCTCACATAGGTAAAATTTGTCAAGGATGTTCCTGTAATTGATACACCCCACTCAACAAGAGCTACAGAATTTCATTAAGAGTATAAAAACTCAACCCTCTAACATTACAAGACAAATGCACTTACAACATAGGGATGGATAACAAAATATTAAAGAGTGCATTTTTACAACCACCATATGATTCGTTCTTCCTATTGAACCTAGTTACAGGATCTCTAGTCTCTAGGTTAGGTATCCTCATACATGGTTTATGATTTTATAGGCTTTAAACCCATCCCCCTTGATGTATTCCAAACCCTATATCTCGCCAAGGCCTTGGTTAACAGATTCGCAAGATTATCACAAGATTTTACATAATTCACAGTTATGATGCCATTACTTAAATAGGATCTCACATTACTGTGTTTCCTTCGAATATGTCTGGATTTACCATTATAAAAATGGTTATTCACTCTACCAATAGCAGCAGTGCTATCACAACGAATTAACACAAGAGAAATTGGTTTTTTCCAAAAAGGAATTTCATGTAGCAAATCTCTCAATCAATTCGCTTCCTCACATGCTGAAGCTAACGCTATAAGCTCAGCTTCCATTGTAGAATTAGTAATTATAGTATGTTTTTTAGACTTCTAACATATAGTACCACCATCCAAGGTAAAAATAAAACCCGAGGTAAAGAGAGAATCACCTGAGAAAGTGTTCCAATCGGCATCACTATATCCCTCAAGTGCCGCAGGATACTTGTTATAAAACAAACCATAATTTTTGGTACCAGATAAATATCTCATAATTCTTCCCATGGCTAGCCAATGATCTTGACTTGGTTTGCTAGTAAACCTGCTAAGTACTCCAACAGCATATTCAATGTCAGGTCTAGTACAGTTAGTAGCATATCTCAAACTACCAATCATGCTAGCATATTCCTTTTGATTAATCACTTCTTTTTCATTTGTTACAACAGATAAATGTATGCTTGCATCAAAAGGAGTAGCAACATATTTACAATCTAGAAAGTTATATTTCTTTAAAACTTTCTTAACATAATGCGACTGATCAAGAAAAATGCCATCCTTAGTCTTGGTAATTTTAATTCCCAAAATAAAATTGGCTTCACCAAGATCTTTCATATCAAATTGGCTATTAAGCATATTTTTAGTCTCATTTATGATATGCAAATTAGAGCCAAAGATAAGTAGATCATCCACATATAGGCTAATAATCACATGTGCATTCTCACAAGTTTTGTAATAAATGCACTTATCACATTCATTCGTTTTATAGCCATTCTCAAGCATCTAGGAATCAAATTTCTCATGCCACTGTTTAGGAGCTTATTTTAAACCATAAAGGGATTTAGTTAGCTTACACACCTTGCTTTCTTGGCCAGGCTCCACAGAGCCTTTAGGTTGGTCCATGTAAATCTCCTCATCTAGATCTCTATTTAAAAATGTTATTTTTACATCCATTTGATGAATTTTTAAATCATGAATTGCAGCCACTGCAATCAACAGTCTAATGGATGTAACTCTAGTAACTAGAGAAAAAGTATCAAAGAAATCAAGATCAACTTGTTGCTTAAAACCTTTAGTGACAAGCCTCACTTTATATTTATCTATAGTTCCATCCGGTTTAAGTTTTTACGAAGGACCCATTTACACTCAATAGTTTTACAACCTAGAGATAAATCCACTAGCTTCCATGTTTTATTTGAAAGTAGTGAATCTATTTCATTATTTACAACATCTCTCTAGAAAATAGCATTAAGTGATGATAAAGCTTCTTGCACCGTAAGAGGAATTTCTTCTACATTGTAAAGATAATAGTCAGGGCCAAAATCTTTTTCAACTCTAGCTCGTTTACTCCTCCTTGGTTGGATTTGAGAATTTTCTTGTTCTTGAAAAACTTGAGAAGGAGTAGAAGAGCTAAGCATGAATAAAATATTTTCAGAAATCATTTGACCCCTACTATTTCTAGATTTGAAAGGAAATTTATTTTCATGAAAAATAGCATCACCTGACTCAAAAATAATATTATTTTCCATATTACAAAATCTATAAGCCGTACTATGCAACGCATACCCAAGAAAAGCACAGATGGTAACTCGTTCACCCAATTTAAGTCGTTTACGATCTGTAAGCCTCACAAAAGCTAAACAACCCCAAACCCTCAAATAACCTAGATTTGGTTTATGCCCCCGCTACAACTCATAAGGTACAATTTTAGTCTTTTTGTGTGACACTTTATTTATCATATGGCAAGCTGTCAAAATAGTCTCGCCCCAAAGATTTGAGGGAGCACCTAAATCAATAAGTATAGCATTCGTCAAGTCAATTAACGTTCTATTTTTTCTTTCAGCTACGCCATTAGATGAAGGTGAATATGGTGGAGTAGTCTCATGAATAATTCCCAATGACTGAACAAAAGAGTTGAATCCTAGAGATTCATACTCTCGGCCTCTATCACTTCTAATTCTTTTAATCTTTTTACCGAATTGATTTTCCACTTCAAGAAGGAATTCTTTAAATTTCTCAAAAGCATCACTTTTATTTTTTAATAAATATACGTTTGTGTATTTTGAAAAATCATCAATAAAAGTGATAAAATATCGGTTACCATCTCGAGTTAAAATTCCTTCAAACTCACACAAATCAGTATTAAATAATTCTAGCAATTCGGTATTTTTTTTCAAAACTTTTATTAGGCCTTTTGGTAATTTTTGCTTTACTGCAAACTTTACATTTCTCAAATTTTTTTGTCACTTTAGAAATTAATCCTAAACTACTCATGATTCCTACATATTTACTGTTAATATGACACAAGCGAGCATGCCAAAAATTAATAGAAGACAAAGTGTAAGTGGTGTCATAGTAATCATAAAATTGATCAGCAAGGGAATTTAAGAGATAAAAGTGACATTTATACTCATCTGTATTATAGGAATCCACTTTTGTTTCATGTGCCTCGTAGTCTTCATCATTCATCTCCTCGATTGAGATTTTGTTTGGGTTCTTCTCGGTAAGAACATATGCAACTTTTAAAAGGCTGAGGTAAAAAAGAATTTTTCCTTTCCACCTCTTAAAATGAACTCCCTTGAACTTGAAAGGCTTGTTGAGATCTTCAATTCCATCATTGGTTTTTTCTGGCACTTGTTCCATGTTTGATCTCCTTAAAATTGTTAGTGAAAATACCAGAAAAAATTATATTTTATTGATAAATGATGCAAAGAAAATGAGATACAAATAGATCAGGCTGAGGCATGGATATCTCGTTTTCTTTAAGGAGATTAAGCCCATTGCGATAGGAAGAACCCAAATACCGAAAACTATGACTTGTCCCCTCCAAGATACAACAGGCCGACCATTTGTCATATGGTTCAGGTCAACTCTGCACAAGATGGTGAACCCAAAGCTCCACCAAGAAAAACACCATTCTTTGCTAGTAATCTCTCTTGTATAGAAAATAGTTGGTGTAAAAAAGAGTAGATGAGAGGGACTATTTATAGGCCACTAGGACCTTACAAGTTACACCAAAAATAAAGATGATCATTAAACTAGAGAAAATGGAGTAACTCCAAAAACTAACTCACCACCAAGTTCATGAATTCTAATTACTCTCCACTCATGAACAAGACAAAAGGTTACCAAAGTAATGAAACTCCATTCATGAACAAGATAAGAGGTTACCAAAGTAAACTCCATTCATGAACAAAATAAGAGGTTACCAAAGTAATGAAACTCCATTTATGAACAAAATATATCAATAAATAAATAAAAGATATTAAAATGGACCAACACCAAATTTGACGCATTTACATGCAAATTGGAATTGCATACAAAATATGAGTTTTACTTATACAAATTAGGAATTACAAAACATAAAACAATAGCACAATATTGTTTCCTATAATTTAAGTTCGTAATGATTTGTTCTAGTTTTTGCAACAAATGTGCGTCTACAATTAAAAGTCATGCTATGTGTCTCAAACTATGACATCTTACAACCAATTCCGAATAGAAAACAATTATTTCACAATAGTCCTTGATTCTGTATGTGAAACAAATGGTCGCAGATGTGAACACAAACTCTCCCCATATCCATTCCGTATCCCCAACCATGAGGCCCTTGTCCATATTTCCCCCTCCATCTTTCGCTGTGAGCATGGCATCCGAAACTGACGAACATCTGACATGTTCGTTGTGGGCGTTAGCAGCTATCTCGTGTCTACAAATGAAATTGTGTAACGCTATTGACGCACTAACCAATGGCACCTATATCGACGCAAAGTCATGGTCCAACATGTTTTTCAGGAACTTCCACCATGATTTACACTCTCTAAAAGTCTTTTCCACCACGCTCCTCAATGACACGTGCGCCTTGTTAAACAATTCTCTTGCATTATCGGGTTGTCCATGTTCCCAGAACTGTGCTTGGTGATACCGAGACCCTTTAAATGGTGCCAAATACCCCTTCTTTGTCGGATATCCTGCATTCATAAGGTAATATTTTCCTATATTTGTTAAATCAGGCTTATGTACAAAAGATAAAATTATTATCTAGTACTCAATTTGAAATGTGTTACCTTCTTATGGGTGCGGGAACGGTGCGTGTTCGTTTTGAATTATTTCCTTGAAGATGCGACTATCATGTATGCTTCATTTCTAGCGACAAGATATGAAAATAAAGCACATGTTGAAGTCGCATATTGCTAGTATGCTTTAGGTTGGATACCCTTTGCGACTGTAATATGTGCCTGCATAACGGGCAGACAACACGGCTTGTACATAAGTTCCGTCTAACGCACCAATACAATGCTGCCAAAGTTTAGTACAAAACACAAAAGGGTAATACATACCACATAACTGAATTTAAATTGGTAGCAATAACTGAAGTACTAACCTTGAACGGTACGTATTTGCCTCTGGACCGCAAATATGGATGCGTACTATTTTGATCTCTAGTGGGCTTACAATGCTCTTCTGTGAACAATTTCATTGCATCCAACATTGCATGGAAACGTTGCGACCCGAGTGTTGGAAACGTTCCTGTATGTTTTGATTAGTGTAGCTGTCCAACGTATGGATGAACATTGCAACACTTTCTTCAATGTACAATTCATGGGATCTTCTAGGTACTCATAAATTGAAATCGCTTCGTAATGTATCACACAACGCTTGAAACACATATAGCGGCATATGCAAATTTTGTTCACATCTGCCTAAGTAAATATCAAATAATTCTTGAATCCACGCATGACCGGTCAAAATAAAAGTTCGACATGGGATCATATTATCTGATGTGAAAATGGTTTGGATCGAATACTTAAATTACAAGTCTTGTTTGGAAAATCCTCCGTCAACTGAGAAGCTACTAGAGTTTCTCAATATTTATCTACACTCCAAATTTTTAGGCTTTCAAGATGGTAGCCTCAAGATAGATGAATAGAGAGAGAGAATTTGTTGTTTTTGGTGTATATACACAATGTTGAGCATGAGCCCTTATATAGGTATATATAGCAAACCATGTGTATCTCATGGTTAAACCACTCCATGTGTACCATATGTTCTAGACCATATGTCCTCATGGTTTTCAATACCATCTGTCCCTCATGGTTAAATCATGTGTGGATGGATCATGTTTACCATGTAACTTTCAAAATTAGGCCACACCATGTATACCACAAAGTTTCCGAGTTATGATTTTCAATCGAAACAGAAACACAAAAATGAATTGATGAATTTTTTGAATTTGTACTTTTTGTTTGTTACGTACAATTCTTTTGTGGGACTACTTGTCTTAGACAAAGGTTCTTGACTAGCTGGTCAAGAAACTTAACTATATATATATACAAGGGTGAATTACACTAATAATCTCTATAGTTTGGGGTTTGTGTCATTTTGGTTCATGACTTTTCAATTATGACATATTTGACCCTGAATTTTGAATCTTGTTCCAAATAAGGACAATTGAAGATATCATTAGATTTTTCAAGGGTAAAATCGTCAATTTGATCAAATATAAACTAATTTGACAAAAATAAATGTCAAACAAATATTTTTCAATTTTTAAAAATTATTTCTACCCACTAAAAAATAAAATTATGTAAAATTGATAAATCTTTTAGACATTTATTTTTTTTTTACCAAATTAATTTTTATTATGTGTTTGGATGATGATCATGTAAAATTAATTTTTAAAAATTAATCATGTAATTTTTATTAAATTTTATCAATTTTACATAATTTTATCATTGGTGGATAAAAATAATATTTTTAAAATTAAAAATATTTGTTTGATATTTATTTTTGTCAAATTAGTTTATATTTTATTAAATTGACGATTTTGCCATTGAAATTAAACAATAGTATATTCAATTGTTCTTATTTGGAACAAGATTTAAAATTCAGGGTCAAATGTGTCACAATTAAAAAGTCGGGGACTAAAGTGACATGAGTTCCAAACTATAGGGACTGATAGTGTAATTTGCCCTATATACAATTAGTGGCGAGGCCGCTCACGTGCGTTGCACGACAAGGCATGCCCATAATGTGATGGGTGCCTTATGATGCCCATAATTTGATGAGTTGATTGAATGAGTAGCTTAAGGTTTTGTAATGTTGCTGGGCAAAACATGAACACAATTGCGTGGTTAAAAAAAAAAAGAATCATACATATTTAAAATAAATGATTAAGAAAGTAATTGTTCAAATTAGAAAAGATTAAAAAAGAAAATAAGAAGACAATGATTGCAAAAAAGTGGTTTATGGTATGCACATTACAAAAAGTTGTAATAATTCAATATTTATTTGTACATTAAGTAATTAGTAGATAATTAATTAATACAAGACTTTTAAAATTAGAGTTATGTAAGACCGTTAGCATGTGTAAGAACTTTGATTTTATGAAGCAAGAGCCGCATGGTGTAGTAGTGTTGATTTAGGACCAATCAAATCATAGCTGCAGCAAGTGCACCACTTGTAGTTAAGAGTTTCAACATGAACATTTAATGTTTCAGAGGTTTCTTCAAGCTGAGTAGATTAAGGTAGTCCTGGAAATAGTTGCTTACAAACTTCGAGTGAAGAAATGGAGCTGAAAGGTGATGCAAAAATGACTCAAGAGTAAAAAATGAAAAAGCATGATTCCAATTTAATATAGGCACATTAAGCAAATAATCAAAGAAATAGCCTAAAATGCTAAATGGACACCACAGTAAACCACAAGATTTTGAAGTTATCGAAAGCTAAATTGTGTATATTTTGAATTGTAGAATCATAAACTGCCTTACTGATCATTTCCCTTGATTTATTTTAATAAACATCTATGAAACTAGAGAAGCATATAATGAGATGAAAAGGCAAAAGTATAAAAATATGAAAGTGATGAAGGGTTGTTACCAAGCACATGGTGATTATCAATAAAAGCTCATAATTTCCTATACCATTTAGCAAATATGAGTAATTGCTTTTTAGCTTAAGATATGCTGTTTACTTGGCCATCAGGAAAATGAAACCCTATTCATATTCAATTAAAAATGTATTTAGTTGGCTCATATTTTGTGTTTCTTTGCTATAAGTTTAAGTTTCATAGGAAGAAATATTTGGTGCTCAATATAGTTTTAAAAAAGCAAATTTCTAATTTTGATCCTTCTAGATTAAACTTAGGAGGTTTTAGACCCAGTGATAATATGGGAGCTAGTGTGGAGTGAATGTCAATGTTTGAATTTCATCAAATTAATTACCCTAATGAGCATCAGGACTGTGGTTTGTGTAATCAAGTACCATAATGAGAAGTCGATGGGTCTTTTTTGAATTTTCAACTGATGGTTCTTGTGGAATTCATTGTGTGATTATGTTAGGAAGGGTGATCAGAAAGTTTTAGTTAAGCAATTGTATTGTCATTTTGATCTCAAAAGTGCAGTTAATGGGAACAATCAAAAGATATTGCTATCTCAGCTTTCTAGTAGGGAGTTGGAACCAGTCTCCCAATTATTATTTTACAAAAAAATAAAAGAAGCAAAAAAACTACATTTGGATTGGAATTTAATACATACATTTCAAGAATAGCAATGCTGGCGACACTAAGAAAATTATCAACATTTCTACTAAATGTGTCAAATGGATGTAGGTGTTACACTCATGTGAGATATTTTATAAAAATATTGGTAAAACTCTTGTTATCCCTAGTATTTTTCTTTCAAGAAAAACTCATAAAGTTCCAAATAAAACAAGGAATAAAAATAGTGAGTGCACTATGATAGTTGGGAGTCATAAATTGTGACATAAATTGAATGCAAATGATGATGAATCAAACTCAAAGAACTATTTAAGCAAGTTGCACTCATAAAGTTCTAATAATGAGTGTACTATGATAGTTGGAAGTCATAAATTGTGACATAAATTGAATGCAGTTGCCAAGAGGTGCATGAATTTTTATCTATTATGTGGGGGCCAAATTATAAAACTTGTTACCACTTTCACCAAAACTTTTGAAGGTTACTGCTTTCATGCATACATACATAAATATATATCTATATATATAAATATATATATTCATATAGACAAAATGATTATAAAACCCCATGACCTAAACCATGCTGACAACTTTGGTTTATTTTTTTTAGGGAGCTTTTTTAGTAAATCCAGTATTTAAGAGTGTTGTTCCATAAAACCCATAGTGTTTTATAATATTCCATTAGGTCCATTTCATACAGAAAGACCAAAACATCCCTGAACAAAACACGCGCCTTTCTCTCTCTCTTTGAAACTCATAACCGTCTCTCTTACCCTCTCTATTCTTGCGCAGGAAATCACGCACAGTACCTGTATCGAAACCCATATTCCACATCGCCTCAACTCCCACAAAACCGAATTCCTTCCATCGTAGCACCGGCGCATCATCTCATTTATCTTCTCCTTCGTCCCTACGCCGAGAAGCCTGTCTTCGTTCCATTGTCACATCGTGTGAACATCTTCTGCGTCCTTCATACGCCCGGAATAGTATATACGTTCCTTCGTCGCATTGTCCCTTCGTCTCAACATCTTTTTCGTCGAAATGGGCACAAAACGTAAGCATTCTACTCATTCGTGTATTTAAACCCTAATCCTGTTTATCAACAACCATTATTCTGAACTTTGACAAATATCCCCTTTTCGTATGCGTACAATATATAGGAGTCCATATTGTTCATACCCTAACATTTATTCTGAACCCCTCCATGATAATCCTTAATTTTTTTGATCTTTGCAGTAAAAAACATTACAGTTGCATTACATTGTGTTCACAACTGCGAACATTCCAAAATGTTTTTGTTGTAGTGGTTGTTATTGCAATATGTGAACATTCACATTCATTGAAAATGCTTTGATAATCAAATTATTGCAGATTTTATATGGTTGTTGTTCAATGGTGTGAACATTCACACGGTTTCAAAATGTTTTTCCAATTCTGTTTTGTTGTAGTTGATTGAAATGTGAACATTCACATTGAGTTAAAAACGTTTGGGTAATCAGGTAGTTATGGTGTTGTTGTTTTGTGATGTGAACATTGTTGTGGATTGCAAAATATTTGGCCAATTCTGTTCTTGTTATTGTTGATGAAAGATGTGAACATTCACATTGCCTGCAAGTTTTAGGAGAATGAAACATGATTGGTCCTTTTGTTATTGGCTGTGAACATTCACATTGCCTCAACATTCACATTATTGGTCCTTTTGTTATTGGCTGTTGTTCGAGACTGTGAACAATCACATTGCCTGCAAATTTTACGAGAATGAAACATTATTGGTCCTTTTGTTATTGGCTGTGAACATTCACATTGCCTCAACATTCACATTATTGGTCCTTTTGTTATTGGCTGTTGTCTAGACTGTGAACAATCACATTGCCTCTCCATTTTAGTACAACCAGATATTGTTGGTGACTTTGGTCTAGGCTGTGAACATTCACATTGACTGAACATTTTAGTAGTTTTTAGGACAATCAGATATTATTGTTGCTGTTATTCTACGATGTGAACATTCACATGGATTGCAAAATATGAGGCCAATGACTAGGGATATTTAGATTTTTTCCCCCTATTGTGAATGTTTGCCTTGTTCATATTCTTGATTGTTAATGGTGATCCAATAAATTGATCCGTCATTTTATATGTTCGTGTTAACATGCACATGTTCTTCAATGGTGTTCATGGTTGTATAAAAATACATTGTTTTCCACACAGTCACACAATATGCACATTGTGTTTGTGCTGACACAATCAACATCATGAGAATGTTCACAACCAGACACAAACTCCGGGCATTCACACCCACGCACACAACTGTGAACATGCACATCAGTGGAAAAGCAGTGAATGTTCACATCTGTTCCACTACGCTAATCACATGAGCATGGACTTAATTTTGTAAAACTGCTCTATTTTGCAGATGTTGCACACAAGAAAACAGGAAAGAGGAAGAGAGATGAGTACCATGTGAAGGAAGAAACCCCAAAAACAAATCCTAGCACCAATGTGGACATGAGAAATGTGAACTACAGATCTAATATGACCGGACTGGTCAAATTCATGAAAACCACCAAGTTCACACAAGCACAGCTGCAGTGCCTTCAACAAACACCTTTTTGGAATTTGCTTGATGCATTAAGAAACAATCAGATTGACCTGGACAAATGCATGAAGTATGATGACGTCGTTGTGCATGTACTACAAATGTACAGAGCTTCAAAGGATGCATTCTACATTGGGGAGAAGAAGATGAGCATACACAACAGCGACATCAAGCTGATTTTCGGTGTGGACTGTGGCAGCAAGCCGATGGACATATCGTACGGTGCAAAACCAAGGACTGGCATTGTAAACAAAATATGCAAAAATGTCAGCCGGTTGACATCAAAATGGATACGCACACTTTTGACCGAGGCGTTGAAAGGCAAAAAGAAAGCTGACAACGAAGAAGTTGCCCGACTAGTGTGCATGTATGCTTGCCAAAAGCTTTTTTTCACAACAAGTGGAGAGACGATAGGATGGGGCTACTACACACATATGGTTCCATTGGAAACCATGCGAGAATATGATTGGGCTAAGCAAATTAGAACAACGTTGACATCGTCTATTTCCCAAAACGACAAAAATCCAGCAAAAGTAACCGGCTGTGTCATGTTATTGATGGTAAGTACCTATGCTCTCAAATAATAACATTCACATGTCCTTCAGTGTTGTGCATCTAAGCCAACTGTAAACATTCATATATGTACCATTGATGTGAATGTCCATAGGCAATTACCTTTGACAGATGTGAATGTCCACATCTGAATCACTGATGTGAATGTTCACATTCATTATACTATACTGCTGTGAATGTTCAAAATAGTTCCACAGATGTGAATGTTCACAACACTGCCACTTCACCTATGTTTCACAGATGTGAATGTTCACATCTGAACCAGTGATGTGAATGTTCACATCTGAACCAGTGATATGAATGTTCACATGCACTCATAACATAATACTGTGAATGTTCACAACACTGCCACTTCACCTACGTTTCACAGATGTGAATGTTGACATCTGAACCAGTGATGTGAATGTTCACATCCAATCATTACATACTACTGTGAATGTTCACATCTACTCACATCTACTCATGACATTACTATTCAATTCCTAAATAACACTGTGTTTGTTGTTTTACTGAAGTATTGGTTGTGTGAGCACACAACCATCCTACAACCTCACAAACCCAATGCTTTTCCACGGTGTGTGAAGTGGGATTTGACTGCTTTACAGAAGAAGATGAGAACCACCTCTTTAGCAGATTTGGGCTTTAATGAGGTAGGGCCTTCAACTGCTGAACAAAACATTCACATTATAACACCACCCAAATATATACATTACATAGCCTGTTTTTTCCATTGTCAGGTTAATGCCGGCGAACTCTTTGCAATCCCAACAGAAATACAAAAGTTCAAGCATAAAACATTGAAGGTCGAGCCTGAAATTTCTGAACCAGGCACAACATCTCCCAACCCCTTTGACATCAAGGATGAACAACACAATGGCACCAACTCGGACTTTTCTGGAGATGGGGTTGAGCAACAGGACAGTGATGAGGACATTCACATTCCATTTAGCAGCCAACATTATGACACAGCTATTGTAATACCAAACACAAACCAACCTGATTTGATTGACATGCTAATCAAAGAAAATCGGAAGGCCTGGGGCGTCATAAGGCAATGGGAAGCCAAGTACAAACAACTTCAATTTTCGTGGGAGTTAAGGGCAAGAGTCATAGCTGATCTTGAACATAAATTGTTCAACCAGTCCAGCCCACCCAACATAAATACCGAAATACAGAAGTGCATGCAGCAGAAGGATGAAGAAATCAAACGCTTAACGCAGCTGGTCATTGACTTGGAATGCGATAAAACACTTCTTCAAGATCTTTACGATGACCAGTCAGTCCACATTGTCACACAGGCTGTGGCAGAAAAGCAACCCCCTAGCCCAATGGAACACAATATCAGCCCACCTTCTAGGGTCAAGCGTATAAAGGAAAAAGATCGCAAAGAGCATCGCTTGCCTGAATTCCAGTACCCAGACTTACCGGGCCAAAAGCAACCCCATCCAGTCGAAATGGTTGAAGATGTGGAGAAACACCCACCAGCGAAGCAGCTAAAAAAATTATCCTTGACCAACAAGTTCAAAGTGTGGAGCAAGATGTCCAAACAAGACAAACAAAAGGTCCAAGCTTTACAAAAAAGTGGAGGCGATGAGTAAGTGACTCTGCAAACATCTAATGTTAACATTCACATTCCGTAATTGTCTATAATCATCACTGTGTTCAATTTTCTGGTTTGTTCAGATTTGTGCAATGTAAATATTCACATTGGTTTGTTTATAATGCACAGGCTGCTGGTGTGGAAAGGAGATTCAAAGGCTACACATGTGTATTTTGATGACATTGTCAACATTATCAAGGAGGAATCAATACATAGCAATGTATGCCATAACAAACATAATTAGCTCTTCATGCATATGCACACAGAAACAGACACACTCACAGCCACAAATCTATATAATATGACCCCATGTTTGTGCAGCTCATAGATGCATATGCTGAACTGTTGCATGAACAACAACAGGTGGTCAACCCAACTTCGGATGAAGCGGCATTCATATTCACAAGCTTGTGTTTGGTAATCTATCATTCCATTATTTGTAATGTGAATGTGGAACTTCACAGTCCATTACCTATTTGTACTGCGAATGTGAAACTTCACAAACCATTAATTATTTGTCCAATGTGTACAGAAAGTGATACGAGAGTACCATCCTCGCAAAAGGAGTAAACACATTGATGCACATGTCAAGAACTACAAAGGAGAGAGATACCTACTATTCCCATTGCATCATGAGTACCACTGGACGATAGTTGTGTATGATGCTAAAGACAATTTGTGGAGGCATTACAACTCATTGCGCCCAAGAACAGGAATACATGACCCGCATATCGACCAAGCACAGGAAGTTGTAAGTGGCTATTTTTGAACACAAATATACTGCTGTGAATGTTCAAAACAGTTCCACATATGTGAATGTTCACAACACTGCCACTTCACCTATGTTTCACAGATGTGAATGTTCACATCTTAACCAGTGATGTGAATGTTCACATGCACTCATAATCTACTACTGTGAATGTTCACAACACTGCCACTTCACCTATGTTTCACAGATGTGAATGTTCACATCTGAACCAGTGATGTGAATGTTCACATTCACTCAGTACATACTACTGTGAATGTTCACATCTACATGACTGTACACACACTAATGTTTGTTGGTACCTAATTTGAAATACCATACACAGAGGAAGTACATTGAGCATGTTGTGAGCGTTATTGGCGAGTCATCACCCCTACACACTAAGCTACAAGGCCAAATTCCAGCACAACCAATCAACAGTGTGGAAGTCTGTCCTCAACAACGCACCGACTCGTAATCCTCAATACATTTTTTACAAACCCTCCATAACAATTATGCAAATATTCATGTCAACTGCTAATCAAAACCATTTCTTTTTTACAGAGTGGACTGTGGACCTGCAGTATGTTACATCATGCGGGCGCACATATTCCATGAAGAAGTTGTGGGCAGCCTCACTAGTTCAGAATGGTGTGGATTACGAGATTTGTTAGTGCATAGTTTTTTGAATCATAAGAAATCAGAGCTTCATTAAAACCTATAGGTGGGGGGTGTCCACCTACAAACTAAGCAAGACTCGATATGAATGTTAATATGGAATGCGTTAACATTTTGACATAACAACTGATTGTAAAACATTGATACAACATCTATTAATGGGAAAAAGCCAGCTGGGAATTTTGAACTACTTTTGGTGTTGTTATGCTTTACAGATGTGAATGATGTGAATGTTCACATTCACTTACGATATCCATAATGCTGTGTTGTTATGAGTTTAATTCATGCGAATGTTTGAACCTGAGTGTTCTATAATACACATACTTTGTGCAGGAGTGTACACTTGGTCTACATGACATCATTACGGATCACTTACACATGTGTGAACATTCACATCTGTTCTTGCTCATAACAGTTGTAAATGTCATTCATGTCTGCCATATGTGAACATTCAATTATGACATTCATATGCAGTAATGTTTACAGATGTGAATGTTCACAGTTGCAACACTGCTCTGAATGTACATAGTCACTTATCACATTCGTAATGCTGTGTTGTGATGAGCATAATTCTTGCACTAATGTCTGCCAAATGTGAACATTCACTTATGATATTCATATGCACTATTGTTTGCAAGATGTGAATGTTCACAGTTGCAACACTGATGTGAATGTTCATACTAACTTATGCTAACAGCTTATATTCATGTCAACATTGACAACAAGAAGGTAAAGAAGTTCAACCCATGTGCAACTTTTGACATAATATGATTCGTTTACGTAAATGTGAATATTCGCATCATAACTTCTGATTATGTGAATGGCAACAACGATGTCATGAATATTTAGATCTTATGAGTTGATGATGTGAATGTTTACATTGATGTAAACACTAATGTCATCTACTTCAATACTGTCAACAGAAACAACAATGTGAACATTCCCATCACAGAAATGTTTGAAAGATCAAAAATGTGAACATTCACATAATGTGATTATATTACACCAGTGTTAATGTTGACATCATGCATTCATCCAAAACACAACCAACAAAAATGTCAAATTGGTACCTTAAAAAAGTGAAAAAAAAACACAAATCAAATACTAATGCATTATAATGTTTGCCAACGCAACGTAATCTTATTGCAACCCAATGTTTGCCAACACAACACAATCTTATTTCAAAAATGAATATAAGAATTCAATGTAAAATACAATGTTGAAATGGAAAAAAGGTACATCCTATATTGGCGCTGTGCATGACTTCCAATTATGACTCCCCAACTTATCACATCTCCCGCACCTTATTTGCTTCAGTTTCTCACCCCTTGATGGGATCCTATTTTCTTCGGCCTTCCGGGTGGTCTTTTCACAGTTGGCGGGTATATAGTGAAGTCTGTGGGATCAAAAGGCGGCTTCTCCACCGATGGTATAGGGAATATGGCTCCCGAATAGGCTGCACGATACGTCTCCACATGAAAGTAATGTTCCACACAATCATTGAGATTATAGCGGCTCTTCTGAATGGCAATAACAGCATGGTCACATGGGAATCCGTTGATTTGCCATTTGAAGCAAGAACATGTACGCCTCGAAACATCAACTGTAACAGATGGTATCGAATGAACTTCAAACACATCCTCATTGGCTTTGCTAACTTGCCAAGCCCTGCTGTCATTGAACGAATCCATAAGCCTTGTTTCAAATGTCGGACAAATAATCTCGTTCCATCTGTTTGCTTGGTCACGCCTTGCAGACATTTGCCGCATCAACTGAGTACGAATTGTGTCCACCATTTGAGTGATAGGAAGATTACGTGCTTCTTTAATCCAGTTATTGAATGACTCCGCCGCATTGGATGTCATCTCCCCATAACGCATGCCCCTGCACAATATCACAAACATTGTACAATACGGAATTTAAGAGGTCTGACCATTAACGTTAACAGATGTGAACATTCATAGTACTGACATTAGAATACAGTGATGTGAACATTCACATCAGGGTATAATAATGTGATTGTTTACATCTGCTACCAGTTTATAATAATGTGAATGTTCACATCATATGCTTATTATGTTGTCAACTTAAACGATGGACAATATGTGAATGTCCACAACAACAAAATATGTCACGTGTCAACATTCAAACCTGTAATACATTGCATGTCTATTTGACAATTTAAACAGATGTGAACATTTACATCAGTCATCGTTAGCAGATGTGAATATTCACATCATTTACATTGAACATGAAACACAATTCGAAGATTGTTACCATTCTAAATCGAAAATTCACATCGCTACCATTCTAAAATTCACAAAGATGTTAGGAAACTATTATTACCTGAAGTATGAATTTGCCCAATGCTCAGGTGCCAAGTCCTTGAAAAAATTATGAACTCGTTGTTTACCCTCCTCTTTTAATTTTGCAAGTTTTTCATGGAACCCTACCACAGTTGGCTCGTACGCACAGTCACCCAAACTACTTACTAGGTGATCCCTGAATCCATTATCAATTCCTTTCATCCGGTCTCTTAAATTGCTCTTCAAGTGTTGTAAGCAATAACCGTGATGAGCCGATGGGAACACCTTTGGCATAGCTTCTAACAGACCAAGATTACGATCCGAAATGAAAGTAATATGGCGTTTACCATCAACAACCTTCCCAAGTTCATGCAAGAACCACGACCAATTCGCCGTTGTCTCTGAATCAACAATCGCAAAGGCAACAGGAAACAAACCTACAACACAACACCAATACACAACTGTTCACAATATTCCAAAGCGCATAGAAAACAGTATAAACGAAACAAGTCATGTGAATGTTTATATCTACATTGCCCTATTTACTATTGTGATTTTTGGATTGAAGTTCGTAAACATCAACAATGTGAACATTCACATTAACGACCATTAATAATTCAATGCTGATTGTTGAGTCACTGACAATGTCAACATTCACAGTACTGTTCATTAATGGATCAACTAACATTAGTATACACTAATGTGAATATTCACATCAGTCTGTAATAATGTGAATGTTCACATGACTATCATTAGCATACAGAGATGTAAACCTTCACATCAGTGCATACTAATGTCAATCTTCACATTACTTATAATTTACCAATCACTCTTTTGTCCAGACAATGCTGCTCACAGTGAATATTCACATGAATAGACAGCTAAAAAAAAATACTAACCATTGTTTCCGTCTTTCGCCGTTGCCGCAAGTAGCTGACCTTTGTACTTTCCTTTGAGGAATGTTCCGTCTAGGAATAATAAAGGCCGGCAAGCATTGAACCCAGAAATACACGCAGCGAATGACATAAAGAAGCGAGAAAACCGTTGACTACTCGCATCATAGTCAATATTGACATAACTCCCTGGATTGTACCGCATCACAGCATCCGAATACCACCGCAGCTGGTCAAATGATAACGAGTGCTCTCCATGAATAGCAGCCTTTGCTTTCTCCACACCCAACCATACGACATGGTAACTAACATCTAGCCCATAATCCCTCTTCAAAATAGTCACCACATCACACGGCCGAGTCAACGGCTTGTCCCTCACAATTTCAGATATGGTACTCGACACCAAATCCGAACTAACTCGCGGATTCTTCGATGTTCGGACATCCGTACCACAAGTATGCACGTCACTAAAACTCTTGATGTAGAAAAAATCATTTGCTCGTTGTGCTCTACAATGTATAGCCCACAAGCAGCCCCTCTCCTCCCGCATCGCGCACACAGCAGTAACTCTTGTTGTCTCGTTCTTCACGTATGTAAACTGAAACCCACATTGGATGGCATACTTACACAAAACGTCACGAAATTCTTGTGCACCTCCAATAAACCGTTGTCCCACATGCGTAATACCATTTGCCCAAGGGGCTGACAACAACACCTTCTCCTTATGGTGGCAAAATCTCCGTAGTGCATCAACTTCTTCCTCAACCCCCACACGCACCAATCCCAAACTACTTGACTGACCAATATCACTTTTCAACTCAACCACAACTTCTACATGTTGTACCCCCATTGATTTAGCAAGCAATAACATGTTCTGAAAATGCAGGTGTATTTATAAAGTAAGTTGAATCTTAAGGTGCTTTATATACCGTCACACTTTTTGTTTTCCTTTACACATACTTTCTTTTTATACTTAATTACAAAATTATGGTTGTGTTTAGTTTGATTCTCAAACCATGATTCTACACTAATAATCAACTTTCAATTTGATAACAGTTTTCAAACCATGATTCTAAATCAATTTCAAAACATATTTTTAAAATATGTTTGGTAAATCAGAGAGTTTTTAAATTTTTGGTCTACCCAGTCGTCCGTTCGGACATCTTCTTAGACAGTTTTTAAATTTTTTGGTCTACCCGACCATCTCTCGGACATCCTTCAGGACGTCTGGCTGGTCATCCGGAACATTTTTTTTTTTTTAAGCAATTGGCACCTGTTATATGAAAAAAAATATTACATTTGTTTTTGATATTTTTTAAATATAGAAAATATTTTTTTAGACCAAAATGACAAATTATTTGGACATTTATTTAAAATTAACAAAAAATAATTTGGAATTAAAAATTATTGTCACAGTAATTTTTAAAAAATAAAAAAACATTTTTAAGCAAAACAATTAAAAAAAATTTCTAACCAAATATACAATCAAAAGTAATTTTAAAGCACTAACTGAATATTTTTGATAACAAATAATAGTATTTTTTAAATATTTAACTTATCATGTTTTCGCATACTATGTGTTCGCACATACTCTTTTCGGAAACCCCGATATCTATCATCTGCCTATCCTAAGAACTTACACTAGATGTGGGACGCAAGGTGAGTGGCTACTGGCAGAGTGGAAGACAAAGATAAGTTAGTAGCAAATAAGAAAACTAGAATTAATAAACAGAGATGGTAATGAGAAGAAATTAAGCAAAAATAATGAAACAATAAACGAATAACATCAACAAGCTTGGCATTGATACCAAAGAGAGACACAAGCAACTCATAAATAAAACAAGTTAAATCAACTAAATTAAATAAACTAAAATAAAATAGATAGAATATTTCAAATAAGAACAGATGAGTAGAAATAAAATAAACTTACAATTGTTTAAATTAACTTACAATCGTTTACTGGAAGTAATTGGAAAATACAGAATTATTTACTGGAAGTAACTGGAAAATATAGCTTCTATATACATCCTTAAAAACTTAATTTTAAAACAACAAATTAGAAATTTTACAGAAACTGAGAGAAACTGCGAAAGAAAACTTTGAACTCTTTCCAACTCTGAATTGGCCTTGACTGCGAAGCTGCTTTTATAAGCAAAGTGGATAGCTATTAAGCTTGTGAATTGGAAACTGTGAGGCTCGTGGCTAGAGTTGTGAGGTTTGTGACTTTAAAAGTTGGAAAATACTGTGAAACTTATGACTTGAAAAGCTTGAAAATGAGAGGCACATGAGTACTGAGAACATCTTTCTGTGACCGAGAACTTTTTTTACTTTTTTATTATTATTTTTATTTATTTATTTATTTTTTTGCAGTGAGGAAGCAATGAGGAAACGTGACTACACAGTTGGCTGATGGGGAATTAATATATATATATATCAGCAGCTTTTCTCAAAGTAAGAGTAGTGATTGAAGCTGATGTATATATATAGAATCTAATAACTTTTTTAGGCATATGGGTCCTGAGCATCTTGGAATTGGGGTAGGAATGTTAACTGGAAATTCTTGCTAGACTTCTTCAATAATACGATTGGCTTTGAATGCATCCTACCATTTAACAAAATGTTAACGACTGACTATGTTATTGGATAGGCTGTATTGCCATTTAAAAATCCAAGGGACTTTATATTTGGACATAAAATGGAATAACCAAGAAAACTGACTTTTATGCTGGCTGAGCTTGTAAATTGAAGAGTTTTATTAACTCAGAAGGGATGATTTCTGGGATGGCACCATACTGTGATCACCATCTCAGAAACCAAGAAGGGAATTCTAATTTGAATTTGTGGTCAAATGAGAAAAACCAAGAATGACTATATGACTCATTTTGATGTAGGAGGATTTTGAACCAAGCATCAATGTAATCATAGTAATTATATTGTATATCATGGTTGGGAAGGTCTCGTAGTAGAAAAGGGAGACCCCATTCTTCCATGGAAACAATATTATGAATGTACAAGGAATGATAAATGATTTTACTGGTCTGGACTCAATCATAGATAGGTTTAATGACTATTGACTTATGATGGAAAAGAATATCCTTGTAAAAGGTTATTGACTTATCGGGATGGGAAGGAATGAAATGTCATCCATTAGGAAAATAGGATTTGACTAATTCAAGAACATTGTGGATATTTTTGTGGATTGGTTCTTTGTAAAAAAGATTGAATGACTGTTTAAGAGCATAATCTGTTCTTGGGGTAGACTTGTTAGGAGGCATTGGCGTAATTGACTGGCAGGCAAAAGGGTCTGAAGCTAGAGCCGAAGTGTAACTAGGTACAAGAATATTGCTAAGAATTTGGTATCGGTTGACTAGATCAATTAGAGGTGCAACAATGGGTTGACTGGATAGCACAATGGCAAGAGGTTTTGTAGTAGGTTTGTGGCTTGACATCTGTAAGAAAAATGACAGAAGTAGATTAGCATCCACTGAGGACATCTAATCTATTCGTAATGAAAGTTAACTAGATTAGTGTAATGAGCAATGAAATCACGATAACTTCTAATCTGATTGAATTGAAGGTAAGGGTCTTGATGAAGGTAAGGGTCATTTTTTAGTGACTTTAAAGAGGATATTTTAAACTTATAATAGCGAATAGTTTTGCAGTATCTTGTGACTTGTAATCTGTTTGTAGAACAATAAGGAGTAGGCATGATGCTCTATCCTCGCTATAAAAATTCTTGGATAAGGAAATCAGGGATAGAATTTTGACTACCAGAAATATATTCAATATCAAAATAAAAAATTCTTAAAATGAATTGCCATCAAGCAAAAATATGTTTACTAGCAATATTTTAAACATCTTTTTCCAAAACATATTTAGCACTTTTGCAATCAACACGCAATAGGAAATTTTGATTTAAAATGTCATCTTAAAATTTACTAATACATAAAATGATAGATAAAATTTCTTTTTTAATAGTACTATAATTTTTCTGTGCTTTGTTCTAAACACCAGAATGAAAATGAACAATTTGTTCAGATGATTGGGGAGTGATTTTCTGAAGGAGAATGCCACCATAACCGACATCAGAAGTATTAGTCTGAATAATTTTGAATGAATTTTCAGTAAGAATGCCAAGACAAGGCAAGGTCTTAACATATTTTTTGACTTGTTGAACAATGGCAGTATGAGTAGAAGACCAATGAGGGGGATTATCTTTCAACTTATGAAAAAGGGGTTAACAAGTTTTCCTAAGGTCTTTGTAAAATTCAGCAATATAATTTAAGGAACCTAAAAACCGTTGTAATTGGGTTTTGTCTAAGATTTCATCAGGGACCTTAGAAGCAAACTCAATAGATCGACTGATATGAAGAGTAGTACTTTGGTGGATATCATAATCTAAGAATCTAACTTTAGTTTAGAATAGCTTAATCTTAGGAGCAGAAATGACTAGACCATTATATTTGATAATATGGAGAAAGAAATTAAGATGTTTCCAATGTTCATCGAGTGACTTATAGAAAATGAGGATATCATCTATATAGACAATAGAAAAATGACTAAAGGGATTAAAAATTTCATTCATAATGTTTTGAAAATTACTAGGAGTATTTTTTTATCCAAAGAGCATCACATTCCATTCGTCATGGCCAAAAAGTGCAGTAAATTCAGTTTTATAGTGATCATTAGGATGAATTTGTATTTGTCAAAATCTACTTTTAAGATTAAATTTACTAAAGATGACAACTTGACTAAGTCTTTTAATGAGATATTTTTTTTATTAGGGATTGGATAGTTTATCCATTTCAAAACTTTGTTTAACGGTTTATAATTAATAACTAATCGGGGAACACCACGTTCAAGTTCAGCATTTTTATTAACATAAAAAGCAGGGCAAGACCAAGGCGACTTACTATTACTAATGATATTATTTTTTAATAATTCATTAATCTTTTTTTTTTGCACATTTTCACTAATTCATGATTCATTTGAATAGGTCGAGACTTAGTAGGAATTTGTCTTTCATTAAAATTTTTAATATAAGAGAATGTGACTACTTGTTTTTTCCTATGCCAGAAAGCACTATGTAAAGTGGAACAAACAGTATTTTCTAATTGGTTTTAAAATTTATCAATTTTGGATATAAGAATTGGATTAGTCAATTGAGTTTCAATTCTTTTGTATTTTACTTCTTCTTTGAGAAATTTGAGTTGTTTAGTTAATCGGTTAATAAATTGGGATATAGAATATTCTTTTAATTGATTTAATTCTTTGATTTCAGGAGGAGACAAGAATTTAAAAGTCACTATTTGACCAAAAGCTTGTGTGGTTATTCCATGGTTAGTAGTGGTAAATGGATATAGTAAAAAGATAAATGGAGTTCCTAGGATGACTTTGTTGGTCATATTTCTAACTAGAACAAAGGATGTTTTAAAACAAATATTATTTTGACAAATATGTACTTTGGGTATTTTATATTTAATATGCATTTGACTTCCATTAGCAGAACTTAATTGTTCACTAGTTTTATGATAATATTTTGTGGATATTAAACCTTCTTGAATACAATTTAAATCAGCGCCGGTATCAATGAGGGCTATGACTTCTATTTTAAAATCATTAATAACTAGTTTGACTTTCGAATGCCATTTTTGAATATGAATTTTATTAATAATATTTAAATGATGTCTATCATTGTGATTATCACTATTAAAGTTAGTTGATCGATTATCAAAGATGACGTGGCTAGGATTAGGACTAGAACTAGATTCATCAGAGGAGGTATCATTATTATTTTGGAAATCATTAAAATTTTTATTGATATTTAATATTGCAATTTCTTCTTCTAATGATTTTTCTTTAGTTTTTAACTCTTGAATGGTTAATTTAATTTGGTTAATCTCATTTTGTAAATCTTGTAAAGTGATTTCTTTATGTTTATTTTTTCGGAATCTTTCTAAAGTAGTTGTGAGACTAATAATTGGTTTATCTTGATGAGATTTTTTGTCTTTATTTATTAGTAAAGATTTTAACTTATTAGTGTATTTTCTTTTTAATTCAGGATTTTCTAATTTACTAATTAATTCTATTAAAGAATCTTCTTCTTGTTGTGATTTACTAAGAACATTGATTTGCTTATAGCAAGTATCATTACATTCTAATTCAATCTCTCCGCAGTATTCTCACTGGGAGAGTAATAAGTAGAAGTATCACTCAAGGGAGTGGTGTCACTGGATGATGGACTAATATGAACAGGAGATTGATTTGGGGTATTAGTTATTTTAAATATGTCGAATATTTGACTTTGATTTTCTTTAGTAATTTGTAGTTGATTAAGCTTATTCTTAAGTTTTTCTTTAAGTTTACATTTATTAGAATAATGACCATTTTTTCCACAATTGTAACAAGTAATATCTTGGGTAGATTTTGACTTTTTCTTAAAGTGATTAGTTTGCTTGTGATATTTCTTTTTTGGTTTAGCATAATACTTATCAGGTGATTTGGCAGGCGAGTATTTCTTCCCATATTTAGCAGAGTATTTGTGTGAGGATCTCTTGTTATTATGTTTGTGTCTGGATGGTGCAACAAGGGGTAGACCATATTATTCGCAGAAATTTCCTAATTCATATTTAGCTTTATGTTTATCTTTAACAGTTTTTTGACTAAGTTTCAAATCTATACACATTTTTAACCCTTCTTTTTGAATTGTACTAATGATATCACCATAAGTTAGATTATTAGATTATTAGCACAACTTATGGTGACATCATTAGTACAATTCAAAAAGAAGGGTTAAAATTATGTATAGATTTGAAACGTAGCCAAAAAGTTGCTAAAGATAAACATAAAGCTAAATATAAATTAGGAAATTTCTGCAAACAATATGGTCTATCCCCTGTTGCACCATCTAGACGCAAACATAATAACAAGAGATCCTCACACAAATACTCGACTAAATATAGGAAGAAATACTCACCTACCAAATCACTTGATAAGTATTATGCTAAACCAAAAAAGAAATATTACAAGCAAACTAATCACTTTAAGAAAAAGTCAAAATCTACCCAAGATATTATTTGTTACAATTGTGGAAAAAATGGTCATTATTCTAATAAATGTAAACTTAAAGAAAAACTTAAGAATAAGCTTAATCAACTATAAATTACTAAAGAACATCAAAGTCAAATATTCGACATATTTAAACCCCAAATTAATCTCCTGTTCATTCTAGTCCATCATCTAGTGACACCACTCCCTTGAGTGATACTTCTACTTATTACTCTCCCAGTGAGAATACTGACGGAGAGATTGAATGAGGATGTAATGATACTTGTAAGCAAATCAATGTTCTTAGTAAATCACAACAAGAAAAAGATTATTTAATAGAATTAATTAGTAATAGTAAGTCGCCTTGGTCTTGCCCTACTTTTTATGTTAATAAAAATGTTGAACTTGAATGCGGTGTTCCCCGATTAGTCATTAATTATAAACCGTTAAACAAAATTTTGGAATGGATACGCTATCCAATCCCTAATAAAAAAGATTTCATTAAAAGACTTAGTCAAGTTGTCATCTTTAGTAAATTTGATCTTAAAAGTGGATTTTGGCAAGTACAAATTCATCTTGATAATCGCTATAAAACTGCATTTACTACATTTTTTGGCCATTACGAATGGAATGTCATGCCCTTTGGATTAAAAAATGCTCCTACTAAATTTCAAAACATTATGAATGAAATTTTTAATTCCTTTAGTCATTTTTCTATTGTCTATATAGATGATATCCTTATTTTCTCTAAGTCACTCGATGAACATTGGAAACATGTTAATTCCTTTCTCCATATTATCAAATATAATGGTCTAGTCATTTCTGCTCCTAAGATTAAGCTATTCTAAACTAAAGTTAGATTCTTAGGTTATGATATCCACCAAAGTATTATTCTTTCTATCAGTCGATCTATTGAGTTTGCTTCTAAGTTCCCTGATGAAATCTTATACAAAACCCAGTTACAACGGTTCTTAGGTTTCTTAAATTACATTGCTGAATTTTACAAAAACCTTAGGAAAACTTGTCAACCCCTTTTTGATAGGTTAAAAGATAATCCCCCTCCTTGGTCTTCTACTCATACTGCTATTGTTCAACAAGTCAAAAAATATATTAAGACCTTGCCTTGTCTTGGCATTCCTACTGAAAATTTATTCAAAATTATTCAGACTGATGCTTCTGATGTTGGTTATGGTGGCATTCTCCTTCAGAAAATCACTCCCCAGTCATCTGAACAAATTGTTCGTTTTCATTCTAGTATTTGGAACAAAGCACAGAAAAATTATAATACTATTAAAAAAGAAATTTTATCTATCGTTTTATGTATTGGTAAATTTCAAGATGACATTTTAAATCAAAAGTTTCTATTACGTGTTGATTGCAAAAGTGCTAAATATGTTTTGGAAAAAGATGTTTAAAATATTGCTAGTAAACATATTATTGCTTATTGGCAATCCATTTTAAGTATTTTTGATTTTGATATTGAATATATTCCTAGTAGTCAAAATTCTATCCCTGATTTCCTTACCCGAGAATTTTTACAGGGAGGATAGAGCAACATGCCTACTCCTTATTGTTCCACAAACAGATTACAAGTCACAAGATACCGCAAAACCCTTACCTTCATCAAGACCCTTACGTTCAATTCAATCATATTAGAAGTTATCGCGATTTCATTGCTCATTACACTAATCTAGTTAACTTTCATATGGGTAGATTAGATGTCCTCAGTGGATACTAATCTACTTCTGTCATTTTTCTTACAGATGTCAAGTGACAAACCTATTACAAAACCTCTTGCCATTATGCCATCTAGTCAACTCATTGTTGCACCTCCAATTGATCTAGTCAATCGATACCAAATTCTTGGTAATATTCCTAAACCTAGTTACACTTTGGCTCTAGCTTCAGACCCTTTTACCTGCCAGTTAATTACGCTAATGCCTCCCAACAAGTCTACCCCAAGAACAGATTATGTGTTCTTAAACAGTCATTCAATCTTTTTTACAAAGAACTAGTCCACAAAAATATCCACAATATTCTTGAATTAGTCAAATCCTATTTTCCTAATGAATGGCATTTCATTCATTCCCATCCCGATAAGTTAATAACCTTTTACAAGGATATTCTTTTTCACCATAAGTCAATAGTTATGAAACCTATCTATGATCGAGTCCAGACCAGTAAAATCATATATCATTCCTTGTATATTCATAATATTGTTTCCATGGAAGAATGGGGTCTCCCTTTTTCTACTACGAGACCTTCCCAACCATGATATACAATATAGTTACTATGATTATATTGATTCTTGGTTCAAAATCCGCCTACATCAAAATGAGTCATATAGTAATTTTTGGTTTTTCTCATTTGACCACAAATTCAAATCAGAATTCTCTTTTTGGTTTCTGAGATGGTGGTCACAGTATGGTGCCATCTTAGAAATCATCCCTTCTTAGTTCTCCAAGACCAAGCCCAAAGCAAAGCCCAAGTCAGCCTCTAATAATGAATTGATCTAAATGGCCAAATTATTGATGGCCCAAGCAAAGTCACAAATTGAAGATGAAGCCTCGGATGATTTAGCCTCCTCTGAAGCCTCAACCAGTCATGATCCATATGGTCCACAATTCCAAGATGCTCACGACCCATATGCCTAAAAAGTCATTGGATTCTATATATATATATACATCAGCTTCAATCACTACTCTTACTTTGAGAAAAGCTGCTGATATATATATATATATATATATTGATTCCCCATCAGTCAATTATGCAGTCACGTATCCTCACTGCTTCCTCACTGCAAAAAAAAAAAAAAAAAAAGAGTAAAAAAGTTCTCGGTCACAGAAAAATGCTCTTAGCACCCATGTGCCTCTTATTTTCAAGCTTTTCAAGTCACAAGTTTCACAGGATTTTCCAGCTTTTAAAGTCACAAGCCTCACAGCTCCAGTCACGGGCCTCACAGTTCCTAGTTCACAAGCTTAACAGTTATCCACTTTGCTTATAAAAGCAGTTTCGCAGTCAAGGCCAATTCAGAGTTGGAAAGAGTTCAAAGTTTTCTTTCGCAGTTTCTCTCAGTTTCTGTAAAATTTCTAGTTTGTTGTTTTAAAATTCTGTTTTTAAGGATGCATGTAGAAGCTGTATTTTCCAGTTACTTCCAATAAACAATTATGTATTTTTTGATTACTTCCAGTAAATGATTGTAAGTTAATTTAAACGATTGTAAGTTTATTTTATTTCTACTTATCTGTTCTTATTTAAAATATTCTATCTATTTTATTTTAGTTTATTATTAAAAAAATATTTTTAGAATTTTTTTATTTTTTAAATAAAAAATTTATTTTTTTCAATAATTATTTTTTTGAATTGAATTTTAAAAAGAGTGTGGTTATTAGTTTTGAACAGAATTTTTAATAGAGTTTTAAGTTGTATGTTTGGCTTTGAGTTATAAGTTTCTGAATTAAGTTTTGAAAACTCTTTTCAAAACTCATAATCAAATAACTTTTCACAAAGTCAACACTCATTTTAAAAATTCAATTCAAAACTCTTTTCAAAACTCATAATCAAATAAATTTTATCTTTTCAAATCATAATACCAAAACTCACAAGTTCAAAATATAACTCCACACTCAAATCAAAATTCTAAACACAAACCAAACGCTACCTTAGATTCTGTATTTTGCCCCAACATCACTATGTAATTTAGCTAGTGATTCAAACTAACTTAACAAATTTCAAAATAAAAATGCTATATATACTAAAATCAAAAACCATTTCAAACAATAAGTAGTTAATTAATTCTTACAAGTTTTCCAATAACAAGTTTAGTTTCAAATTTCAATAACAAGAAGACAATGAAAATTGCAAATGGATAATGGCTCAAAAGTCCAATACATTCATAAAAATCACCTGAATAAACCAATCACAAGCTAAATTTATGCTCAATCAATTGAACAACATAATATATCACAACAATTACTTTAAAAAACCAACCCACAAGTAATATCTTGAAGCAAAATTATAATAACATAGTACCCATTTTGCTAAAACAAGTAAAAAATAGGTGAATCTATGTGAGCAAACGAAATCAATCATAATAATTCATATGACACCAATTCCAAATAATAACTCATGTCCGAGCAACTATAAACATCAAAAATTAAGAATACAATGTAAAAAAATGATAAGACTCCAACAATTCAAATCCAAAACCCTAGACAACAACTATGGGTGAGAGAGAGAAGAGAGAGAAGAGAGAGAGAGAGAGTTTTGGGTTAGGATAAAGAGAACAGGCCCAGAACTAAGTTTAGTTGGACTAGGACTGGGCTTGGATTGAATCCTAGAAATTGATTAGGTTAGGCTCGTTTAGGGAAGCTTGTGTTGATACTAGTTCCAATTCGGATTACGATAGAAGGAACTAGTTTACAAATTCAAATGTGAAGGCTTCGAATTGAATAACAAGGCACTAGTTTACATTTTGAATTTTTCAAAGGTTATGTCAATATTACCGTACACTAAAGGTCCTCTTTTGAAATTATTCCAATCAAAAAAAAATTCAAACTCTTTCCAAAATTTATAATACATAATTCAAAACTATTCAAAACTCAATTTAAAAATTATTTTCAAAATTTATAACCAAACACATAACTCAAAACTCTTTTCAAAACTCAAAATCAAACTCTTTTCAAAACTCTATTTTAAAAAAAAAATTCAACTTTTTTCATGTTGTTTTTTAAATTTATTTTTAGAATCATGATATGAGCGTGGAGTCGTATTTTGAGTTTTGAGTTGACTTTTGAAAAGAGAAAATTTATTTGGTTATGAGTTTTGAAAAGAGTTTTAAGTAGGGCTGTTCGTGGTTCGGATTTGGACAGTTTGCGGATCAGTTTGGACCTGCCCGTATCTATGCGATTTGGGAAAAAGCCAACTTGCAACCGCCAACAGTGCAGTTTGCGGTTTGTGCAGATAGGATTTGTGGATGTGCGGGCAGTTTGTGGATTGGATTTTTTTCTTCAAAAATTTATTTTTGAGCCTTTTTTTTTCCCATTTTGTAAATATTTATTTTGATCCATTTTTTCTCCATTTTCTAAAATGCTCCAACATTAATAATTAATGAATTAAAACTTATAAAATTAAAAACACAACAAAATCAATTCATAATACAAACAAATTATTCAAAATCCTAAATCAAATCATAAACTAACACAAGCACATATTTCAAAATCCTAAACTAGAACTCCATATTCATTAAGGAATTTAAAATTCTAAATCACACTTCATTCGGGACAAGTTCAGTTATGAAACAAGAATAATATTATCAGTATTTATTCAGTTTCAGTTGATATAATACTATTAGCAAATGTAATGTTAGAGTAACTTCAAAGAATAAAGAGTGTTTTGTTTTGGACAAAAATATTTAGGTAGGATATGTTGGAACAATCTTCTGTGTAAATAAAATAAATTCAAACAATTCAAACAAAATAAAATAAAACTTACAGTATTTATTTTGTAGAACCGAATTAATAATTCAAAGACCAAGTCGAGTGTGTGACACTCTGTCCTTAAGACAGATTCGCCCCGCTACGGTGCTTACAGTTGAGTGGCGTCTATCTCCCAAGACACAATGATCTTAACCAATTTGTAGTAGCACTCCAAAACAAATTGTTCGGCGAACCAAACCTGTGTTCTAACTATCTGAATATTTATTCCTAAAATTATATATGAAGAATAAATAGCAAAGAATAAAATCTGGACAGCAAATTGAAAGATTGCAGACTGAATTTTTTGGATCCTAACACATTGCTAGTATGTTGGTATATATAGGCAACAAGATCTGACCCGAACAGATGCAATTCTGAAGTGAACAGGTGCAAAGCTATTCACAATTTGAATATAAGATTTGACCGTAGGAAAAAACAAAATTTCAAACAAATTTGAAAAGTTGTCCGTTGGTCAAACAAAGAACTGCTTGGAACTTTATTATTAATAACTATTAGGAATATATATATATATATTAAACTAATTGAATATATGTATTAAACTATTTGAATAGTATAATAAATAAAGTAAGAGGTACAAACTTTAGGAAATCACTTAGGAACCCAAAATTTGAATTTAGAATTAAATTAAATTCCCACAATTACAAACTTTAGGAAACCACTAAGGAACCCAAAATTTGAATTTAGAATTAAATTAAATTCCCACAATAATTTTTTTTATTGAAAAAATTCAAATGAATTTTATCTAAAAAATTAATGTTAGACCCGAAAACGACGTTAACTTTCCATTCACTCATAAATAGCTTTGACGTTCCGTCTTCACCGTGTGACTTACCACGCGGCAAGGAACACTTCACCTCTTCGAACCCACCCCAAAAGATCTTTTGGGGTCCACTCAATTTTGGGCCAAAAAATATGCCTATGTTAAACCATTTTACCAACAATCCCCCACATGAAAGGAATTTGACGGAGAGAAAATGCAACAAGATGATCAAATTTCAGAGAGTACAGAAATTAGAAATATTCTGTAAAGGATAGGTAGCTTTTGGCTTTGAACCTTCCCTTGTGAGACACTATCGGATTTACTAGCTAACCAGTGAACATGATGTCTTGAACTGTTCAGCCGTTTGTGTAAACCAAGACAATAGAACTTACACAGTATATCCCCAGACACAGTTTAGTTCTCACTATTGTGTTCATTTTGGCCCTGAACAACCTGGTATTTCATGAGTGCTCTAGAGAATTGTAGCCCTTCACAAATCTCATAGAACCAGCCCAGTTCACACTCACATAGGTGATTCTTATGAAGAGTATCCTGTTATACTCCACTAGGTTTACCTAGATATAAGAATCATTAAAAGTTTTACTTAACCTAAACCGTTCAGACATCACTATTTCATCATAGAAATGGGTAGGAGATAGACTCCCCAGTGATCCTTCTGAGTCATTCACAACTCGGTTGTCCCTTTGAACCTAGATCTTGGGATCTCCAGTCAACTAGGTTGGGTTGCCGTTGTGGTAACTCTTATTTAATAGGCTTTAGTCCCATTCCCCTCGATGAATTCTCAACTAACTCTCTTGCTGACCCTTTGGTTAGTGGATCCGCTATGTTGTTTTTAGACTTAACATATTCTATGGAAATAATTCCATTAGAGAGTAGTTGTCTCACGGTGTTATGTCGACGACGAATGTGTCGTGACTTACCGTTATACATATAACTCTGTGCTCTACCAATTGCTGATTGACTTTCACAATGTATGCATATAGCAGGCATCGGTTTTGGCCATATTGGAATATCTTCAAGGAAGTGGCGAAGCCATTCTGCCTCTTTCCCTACTTTGTCTAAAGCTATGAATTCTGATTCCATAGTAGACCTAGCAATACAAGTCTGTTTGGAAGATTTCCAAGAAACAGCCGCCCCACCAAGAGTAAAGACATACCCACTGGTGGACTTTGAATCTCTAGTATCCGATATTCAGTTTGCATCACAGTAACCTTCAAGTACTGCTAGATATCTAGTATAATTTAGTCCAATGTTACGAGTGAATCAGAGATATCTTAGAACCCTTATAATTGCTTTCCAGTGTTCTACTCTCAGATTACTCGTATATCTACTTAATTTACTTACTGCATAAGCTATATCTGGGCGAGTGCAGTTCATCAAGTACATTAAGCTTCCAATAATTTGGGCATACTCTAATTGAGAAATACTTTCTTGTACATTCTTAGAAAGATGCAAATTAACATCTACAGATGTTCTAGCAAGATGATCATCATCTTTGCTGAATTTGTCAAGTATTTTCTCAATGTAATAAGATTGTGACAAAACATAACCTTCTAATGTTTTGGTAATTTTCATACAAAGAATTACATCAGCAATGCCCATGTCCTTCATGTCAAAATGTTTATTCAACATTTTCTTGATAGTTTTAATCATGTCATTATTATTACCAATGATGAGCATATCATCTACATAAAGACATACAATGACATAACCTTTATCTGTGTTTTTAATATAAACACATTTGTCACACTCATTAATTTTAAATCCATTTGACATCATTACTTTGTCAAATTTCTCATGCCATTGCTTTGGCGCTTGTTTTAAACCATATAATGATTTAACCAATTTACACACTTTCTTTTCTTTCCCTGAAATAGAAAACCCTTCTGGTTGTTCTATGTAAATTTCTTCCTCTAACTCACCATTTAAGAAAGCGATTTTAACATCCATTTGATGAATTTCTAGATTGTATAGAGATGCAATGGCAATTAGCATTCTAATGGATGTTATCCTAGTAATCGGTGAGTATGTGTTAAAGTAATCAAGACCTTCTTTTTGCCTAAAACCTTTGACCACAAGTCTTGCCTTGTATTTGTCAATTCATCCATCCGCTTTCATTTTCCTTTTGAAAATCCACTTGTACCCAAGAGGTTTACAACCTGGTGGCAAGTCCACTAATTCCCAAGTGTGATTTTGCAAGATGGATTCAACTTCACTGTTGACAGCTTCTTTCCATAAAGGAGCTTCAGGACTGGACATAGCCTCTTTAAAAGTTAAAGGTTCATTCTCTAACAAATATGTTAGAAAATCTGGACCAAAAGATTTTGAGGTTCTAGCACGTTTACTACGCCTAAGTTCCTCTTCCTCATTTTGATCTAACTCTTGTTCTTGATCATGTTCTTGATCCTGACTAGTAATAGCATTATGAGATCTTTTATTGTTACTAGTCTCTTGTCCAGTCTTATTTGGAAATACATGTTCAAAGAAAGATGCATTCCGAGATTCAATAATAGTATTTATATACATTTCGGAATGTTCTGATTTATGAATCAAAAACCGATATGCACTACTATTCTTGGCATAACCAATGAAAATGCAATCAATGGTCTTAGGATCTATCTTAGTCTTTTTAGGACTAGGAATAGCCACTTTAGTGAAACACCCCCACACTTTTAAGTATTTGTAGGATGGTACTCTTCCATGCCACAATTCATAAGGTGTTTGATTCACTTTCTTTCGGGGTACTTTATTAAGTATATAATTAGCAGAAAGTATTGCTTCCCCCCACAAGTTCTGAGGTAATCCAGAACTTATTAACATCGCATTCATCATTTCTTTTAAAATCCTATTTTTCCTTTCAGCAATTCCATTTTGCTGAGGTGAGTAAGGAGCGGTGGTTTGATGAATTATTCCATGTTCTTTACAAAACTCACCAAAAGGTGATTCATATTCACCACCTCTATCACTTCTAAGTTTCTTGATTTTCTTACCAAGTTGATTTTCAACTTCATTCTTATATTGAATGAAAGTTTCCAAAGCTTCATCCTTGATTCGAATTAAATAAACATAACTATATCTAGTATAGTCATCTATAAAAGTGATAAAATACTTTTTCCCACCTCAAGTTTGAATTGATTTAAAATCACAAATGTCACTATAAATTAATTCAAGTGGTTCCGTACCTCTTTCAATTAAATGAAAAGGAGTTTTAGATAATTTTGCATCAACGCAAATTTTACATTTATGATTTGAATCAATGTCAAATTTAGGTAAACATTTTATATTAATTAATCTACGCAAAGATTCATAATTAACATGTCTTAGTCTACCATGTCATAAATTTGAAGACTCAAGCAAGTAAGAAGAAGATGTATTATTATTAATAACTGAGGGTACAACGGTCATTACATTTAGCTTGAAAAGGCCATCAGACATGTAACCTTTTCCTACATACATCCCATTCTTAGTAAGTACAAATTTATCACTCTTAAATACTAGCCTAAACCCATTCTTACTCAACAAAGATCTGGCAACAAGATTCTTGTGAATGTCCGGTACATGCAGCACATTGTTGAGAGTGAGTTCCTTTCCTGATGTCATCTTGAGTACAATCTTTCCTTGCCCTTCAACTTTGAAAGTTGAGGAGTTGCCCATAAAAAGTTGTTTACTATTGTCCACTGTAGAATAAGATGTGAACATCTTTTTGTCGGCACAAATATGGCGAGTAACACCAGTGTCCACCCACCATTCTTAGGATTTCTGACAAGATTTGCCTCGGAAACAACTGCAGAAAGATTGATGTCATCTACACCATTGAAAATCTTGTCCACTTCGGTCATATGGGCTTGAGCAGGCTTCTTGCTTGTTCTTTTTTTGCTTTTGCATTTGCTACGGCAATCTTTGGCCCGATGTCCCTCTTTGTCACAGATGTAACATTTGCCATTAAACTTGTACTTTTTATTTTCCCTCCCTTTAGAGCCTTGTGATGAACTTTCTCCAGAAGACTTTCGTTTCTTAGTTTTTGAAGTATGTTCCACCACATTTGCCTTAGACTCCATAGGATGCTTACCAGCCCGCTTTTCAGAATTGCGGTTGTCCTCCTCAATCCTCACACGCACAATTAATTCGTCTATAGAAATTCCTTTGCGCTTGTGTTTGAGGTAGTTCTTGAATTCCTTTCAGCCTTTTGGTAATTTTTCAATTAAGGCTGCAACTTCAAAGGATTCACCGAGAGACATGCCTTTTGCGTGAATGTCATGTAGAATGAGTTGGAAATCTTGAGCTTGGCTGATCACAGTTTTTGAATCAACCATTACAAAATTCAAGAATCTGCCAATCACAAATTTCTTTGAGCCGGCATCTTCCGTTTTGTACTTTTTCTCCAACGATTCCCAAAGTTCCTTTGCTGTCTTGATTGGACTGTAGACGTTGTATAATGTGTTGTCAAGTCCGTTCAAGATGTAACTCCGGCAAAGGAAATCGGCATATTTCCAAGCATCAACCGCAGCAACCACTTGCCGGTCGGTTTCATTCTCTTTCAGGATAGGTGCATCTTTACGGAGGAAATGAGCTAGGTTCAGAGTTGTAAGATAGAACAACATTTTCTGTTGCCATCTTTTAAAGTCAGTTCCTGAGAACTTCTCTGGCTTCTCTCCATGATTTATTGGTACTGTCACTACAGGAGAGGGGGTTGGTGCAATTGCAGCCATCACAGTAGTACTTGTTTGGGCATTTGTTTCAGTAGTCATCAATTCTAATTTATAAAACAAAATTATAATTAGAATTTTCACTACACAGAAAATTAAACCAAATGCACATAATTAAATTTTGTAAAAAATAAAAGAAACAAGAATATAACTTTTATTTTCCAATTAATTTGGAAATAAAATAAAATTTTATTCAACCAAATTAATTCCACACAGGAAATTAAATTCTGTAAAATAAAAGAAATAAGAATATAACTTTTATTTTTCAATTAATTTGGAAATAAAATAAAATTTTATTTAATCAAATTAATTCCACATAGGAATTTTAAATTCTGTAAAATAAAAGAAATAAAAATATAACTTTTATTTTTCAATTAATTTGGAAATAAAATAAAATTTTATTCAACCAAAGTAATTCCACACCGAAAATTAATTTCAGTAACACTTCAATAATTAAAATACTAGAACAAAATTTTAAGTAATGAAAACTCAGAAAATAATTTCTAAAACCCAAAATTAATTTCTGAAAAAATTCCACAAAAATATATTCTGAATTGTTAATGACACCAGTATCGTACTACTAGTTGTCAAAGAAAATAGACAGTATATTACTACTATCTGTCAAATAGCATATAATCACTATTTGTTTTTCCAACCAGAATATTATTTTGTAAATCCACAGAAAATAATTTTCTTAAAAGAATAAAGAGAAAAGGAAACAAACGAAAAATTCTGTAAACAGAATAATTCGAATCTGTCTTAAGATTGTTGGAACAATCTTCTGTGTAAATAAAATAAATTCAAACAATTCAAACAAAATAAAATAAAACTTACAACATTTATTTTGTAGAACCGAATTAATAATTCAAAGACCAATTCGAGTGTGTGACACTCTGTCCTTAAGACAGATTCGCCCCGCTACGGTGCTTACGATTGAGTGGCATCTATCTCCCGGGATACAATGATCTTAACCAATTTGTAGTAGCACTCCAAAACAAATTGTTCGGCGAACCAAACCTGTGTTCTAACTATCTGAATATTTATTCCTAAAATTATATATGAAGAATAAATAGCAAAGAATAAAATCTGGACAGCAAATTGAAAGATTGCAGACTGAATTTTTTGGATCCTAACACATTGCTAGTATGTTGGTATATATAGGCAACAGGATCTGACCCAAACAGATGCAATTCTGAAGTGAACAGGTGCAAAGCTATTCACAATTTGAATATAAGATTTGACCGTAGGAAAAAATAAAATTTCAAACAAATTTGAAAAGTTGTCCGTTGGTCAAACAAAGAACTGCTTGGAACTTTATTATTAATAACTATTAGGAATATATATATATATATTAAACTAATTGAATATATATATATTAAACTATTTGAATAGTATAATAAATAAAGGAAGAGGTATAAACTTTAGGAAATCACTTAGGAACCCAAAATTTGAATTTAGAATTAAATTAAATTCCCACAATTACAAACTTTAGGAAACCACTAAGGAACCCAAAATTTGAATTTAGAATTAAATTAAATTCCCACAATAATTTTTTTTATTGAAAAAATTCAAATGAATTTTATCTAAAAAATTAATGTTAGACCCGAAAACAACATCAACTTCCCATTCACTCATAAATGGTTTTGACGTTCCGTCTTCACCGTGTGACTTACCACGCGGCAAGGAACACTTCACCTCTTCGAACTCACCCCAAAAGATCTTTTGGGGTCCACTCAATTTTGGGCTCAAAAATATACCTATATTAAACCATTTTACCAAGAGGATATATGAATGAAATCAACGGGTAAGATTAATAATTAAAAAAAAAAGTTCGGGCGGATTCTTGCGGGTAACTCACCCGCAACCCGCAAACATACCATATTTTAAATCACATCCGCCCGTATTATCTCTACGAAACTACCCATTTGTATGCAGATTTTGCGAATCGGATAAACTGTTGCTCACCCCTAATTTTGAGTTATATTTTAATATTTTTTTGGATTTATTTTTTTTAAATATTTAATAAATTTCTTAATTTTATTTTTTTAGGGTAAATATTTTATATTTTAAATATTTATTTATTTATTTTAATGTGCTATATATTTTATACATTTGTGTGCAGTATTCTTTTAAAATATTTTAAATATATAATTTATATTTTAATATTTTTTTATTTTATAAATATGTTTTTAAATATTTTAATATTTTTGCTATGTTTTAAGTTTAAAATATTAAAATTATAAAAATTAAAATATTTACAAACTAAAATAAAATATTTAAAATTAAAAAAATTTAAAATATTTAAGTAAAAATTATATATTTAAAATAAAAAATAATTTTTTAAAACATTTTTGTAATAATTAAAAAAAATCTAAAAAATTGCAAAATATACCTCAAAACTTAAAATACAATTAAAAACAAAACTCAAAATTCTTTTCAAAATTCAAAAACTCTTTCCAAAACACATTTTATCTTTTCAAAACTCATAACCAAACAAATTTTATCTTTTCAAAACTCAACTCATAATTCCATACTTAACTCATAACTCTACACTTAAATCATAATTTCAAAATTAAACCAAACGAAACCTAAATTTTTATTCCTTGACATGGAGGGATTCCGATTATTCATAAAAATAAAAATAATACAAAACCCCCAAGATATACCTAAAAAATCATATATATATATATATATTAAAAGTAGTATTTTTCTCATGCTTATGTGACACATTATAATTTTTTTTTTTTTTTTAAGATAGCCACGTCAGTATGTATTTTCTTAATTACATATGGAGTTCTACATAAACCTAAACTTAGTTTAAATTATATTAATTTTACCTATTTTATATGGACTTTATCTGACAAATATTTTTTTTCTATATATTTTTCATGGTAAATTAAGATCATCTACAAACCCAATACCAATTTTGCATTTCTTATTTTTTCTTAATTCTTTCAAGAATATTAGAATTTTTTTTTTAATGCTAAATTGTCTTTTTTTTTCTTCTTCTTATTTTTTCGTGCATTATTCTATATCCAATACCAATCCTATATTATTCTAGAGTGAAGATATAGAGCTCTAATAGTAGAGGTCTAAAGAGAGTTCTACTCATGTGGCAAGGCCAAAAAAAAAAAAAAAAAAAAAAAGAGAAACTAGCACAAAATATCACATCATAGTGGGGCTCATCACAATTAAAACTCCCTAAAGCTCAGTTTTTACAATTCTCAATCATTTTTTATTTTTCAATATTATGAATTTGTCACGTAAATTTTATAATAATTTTATAAGTGAAATTATACTTTATATCCTACATATTATTTTATATAATCACAACTCACAGAAAAAAAAACTTGTACAACTATAATACTCTCAAAAAATTTCTAAAGTTTAGATTTACTGCTTAAGTTATTTTTTCAATTGTTGACATTATAAGGGCTTTTTTTTCTCCCTTCCCCTCTAAGAGAGTCATGTCAGCATGTATTTTTTTAATTATATATAGAGTTCTACACAAATTCAAACCTAATTTAAGTTATATTAACTTTACTTATTTTATTTGGACTCGATCTGACAAATATATTTTTTCTATATATTTTTCATGGTAAATTGAGATCATCCACAAATCCAATACTAATTTTGCATTCCATTTTTTTTTCTTAATTCTTTCAAGAGTATTACAATTTTTTTAATGCTAAATTGTTTTTTTCCTTATTTTTTCGTGCATTATTTTATATCCAATACCAATTTTATATTATTCTATATTATGGATTTGTCGTTCAAATTTTATAGTGATTCTATATATGAAATTATACTTTATTTCCTACATTATTTTATATAATCATAACTCACAGGAGGAAAAACCTGTACAACAATGATACTCGTGAGAAATCTCTAAAATTTGGATTTACTGCTTGGGTTACTTTTTCAATTGTTGAACAGTAAATTTTTTTTATGTTTTGACATCATATTACAAATGATTAATCATTTTACACACTGAGACATATCTATCATTTGAATATTTTCATTATTTTTTCTTTTTGGGTTTAGATATTATTATGTAATTCTTTCTTGGTTAGTCATTATTGAATTTATTTTCTATAGTTGATATTTTAATTTAATTAAAAGTGTTTATTTTACAATATTACAATTTAATATATATATATATATTATATAAAATCATTATATGATAATCCAACTACAATATATTTATATTTGATTTTTTAAATAAATTTTATATAATTTCTTTTTCTACATATTTTTATTTTCCAAATGAATATAAAAGAAAATTAAATACTTGTAATTACTTTTAATTTTATATTACTAATTCTTCTTCTAATTTAACTATTGTTTTAATATCAAAATAAGTACTTATTTTACTATTTTATAATTTAATATATATCATATGACGTGGGTAAGTCCATAAAGGCCATGGCCCACCATGAACAACCCAAGCCCATCACTTGGCGCCCAATACATAACCCAGCTAGTGAAGTCTAGAACAGCTGGAATCCAACATGGCATAAAGAGCCAATGACATTCAGACATATGGCAGGTAACGGACAAGCCACATCAGCAGACAAAGATTTGCAAAGTTATTGTCACTGCACATCACCATTAATGCAGCCCATCACAGCATTTATTACGACAACACCTCTCCGTCGGAACAACACCCTCTTGCCCTGAACAAGGTAAGCTACAGCATAGACTTTCGACCAGGATGGCAGGTCGGAAGGGACAGCGAAATGATGACCAAAGGATATAAGCAAACGTTGAAGACAAGAAGAAGGTTAAGCTTTTCTATCTCCAATCTCCCTTTAACGCTCTACTTCTCTTTCTAACTTAATCGTCGGAGGGTTCATCGGGGGACTCCCCGTTCCCCGTTGAACTTACCTGCAGGTTCATTGGTGGGTTGATCACTCAGATTTTGGTGTGAGGAGCGTGGATCAGTTCGACCCGTTCTGGCTGGTACCCGTTGTACATTAACTGCATCATCAGTTGGCGCCGTCTGTGGGAAAGCTTTTGCTCCGTGTGCCAGTTGTGCTCATTGTCGCCGGAGACCCTGTCCCAACAACCTTTCCCTACTACCAATCAAAGTGTATGGTCACGACTAGATCCATGGGCTTTCACCATAATGCTGCCGACCATCAAACCGACCCCCCCAATCCAAACAATCCACCACAGTATTTCATCGAACTCACTAACAGCATTAACCGCATAGCCGAGCAAAACCAAGCCCTGATAAATGCTTTACTCCAGAGAAACCTTCCTATGCCACCTCTACCACCTCCAGATATTCCCTCTAACTAGGAACGAGCCCCAAGCCATACTATCCCGCAGCCCTATCCACCCAACTTGGAAGGCCTGCAACCTCCACCCCCGCATATAAATCCACCACCTCCACCCCCGCATCCGTCGATCCTGGCACTAGCCCCTGAAGGGGAAGCCAGTAGTGTCCAGCCCCACTGCCCTCCGGCGGTGACAACATCCCTCTCTGGGACGCAGAACTCCGAGCCATGAAGCTCCAACTCCAAGGGGTCATGCAGAACATCCAGCATAAACCCTCTACCACGGTCAACTCACCATTTGTCGCCTCCATTCGGGACAAACCCCTACCCCCCAAGTTCAAAATGCCCACCATCGACTCTTTCGACGGTACGACAGACCCAATCGACCATCTGGAGACCTACAGAACCCTCATGATCCTCCACGTATTCCCTGACGAGATCATGTGTCGAGCTTTGCCTGTGACACTGAAGGGGTCAGCTCGGCTGTGGTTTAGCCAGTTGCCAGTAGACTCCGTCTCCACTTTCCAGCTGTAGACACCCCATTTTGACCGCTCTTAAGACCTGGACGCGACTGATGGTTTACATAGTGGAGAAAGGTGTGCAGGGCAAATGTTCAATTTCTTCGGCAAGAAGAGAGTCAAATCCCAACCTTACACCCCATTTTGGA
Source organism: Camellia granthamiana (assembly GCA_036172215.1). Lineage (NCBI taxonomy): Eukaryota > Viridiplantae > Streptophyta > Magnoliopsida > Ericales > Theaceae > Camellia > Camellia granthamiana. The sequence continues at coordinate 22,666,835 of CM069913.1, read as the reverse complement.
CCAAAGCTATTTTGAATGGTTTTTAGACCTTAAAACCCTCTCTTTCAAAACATTTTTGAAATAAAGTTTCTACAATGTTTCGAGGCTCACATTTCGTTAAATGTTGCACTTTTCGGTAAACTGAGTCAGGATAGAGTGGAAATGAATGAAAGAGAGATGAAATCTTTGAAAAATCTTTCAAAACACCTTACTTAGGGGTTTGGAGTGGAAGAAAAGAAGAGAAGAGAGAAGAAACCCAGTTGGGGGAGAAAATGGGCATGAACTGTTAAGAGAGAGTCGAGTAGCCCTCGCCAAATCGGGCCTATTCATTTGCATACTTGGAATCAAGCTATGAGGCCACCACCATTGGAAAGATCACTTCTGGGGCTTCATTTTGCACTCAAGAATCTCCTAAAGCCAATTCTGGACGGGGGAGATATGGTTGATTGAAGTAGGGCATCACTCCGGTTGGACCGAATCTGCGCAGCCTCACCAAAACAGGAATAACTTTTTGCACAGGAAGAATTTTAATGCAAGGTTTGCGCCATTGGAAAGCTAACTTCCGGGGCTTCAATTTGGACACCTGGCCGACCACCTTTGGACTTCCCAATCATGGGCCGACCACCTTTCTTTCCGGCAGACCCATTTTTTGTCCTGAAAAACTAGAAAAAGTAGCAGACCGACCATAAAAGGTGGTTGGCCGACCACTTATGCCCAGAAAGCCCAAAATTGATAGATACTTTCCCTCCAGCTGCTTTCCACAACCTCCAGTTGTCCCAGACCAGATATTTTCGACCCAAGCTTGTTGAGGAAGCTATTCTCTTCATATTAGAGGGTTAGAGCACATTTAGGAGGGGGAGACAACTTAGGAGACTTAGAACATTTTGAGAGCTTCTCTCACTAAAAAAATTTCCTCTCTCTCTAGAATTCTCAGCTCTCTCTCTCGCTCTCTCTCTCTCTCTCTTCCTATATTGTGTGTATAGAAGCATATAAGTGCCCAAAAGTGAGTGTTCTTCCCATTCCTTGAGCCTCCACCCTTGATCAAACTTGCCTATCTTGAAGAGGTGATCCTTGGAGGTGTATTTGGAGCTCCTAAGGCTGATTTTGGTCCAAGAAGGACCTATTTTGGTGCTGAGCTTTAAGGGTAAGACTCTTCTCCTCTTAAGCTCATTCTTGGTGTACTTGTATAGCCATATTTGCATGCTTCTTTTGGCCTGGTTTTCAACTGAAAAAACCTTTGTTTTTATGGATTAAAAATGATGGTTTAAGGCCCTTTTGGAGTTAAGGGTGATCTACCCACTTTTGTAGCTTTTTGGCTATGTGTTGAGCCTTGTTCTAAAGCTTTTAAAACAACCTTTCTTTGGCCTTTAAATCACTGAATTCCAGTGGAATTTCAGTGGTGGAAAAGCTGTTTTGAGGTCCCAAATGGGAGGGGATAGCCTCCCTTCCTAGTTTCCTCATGCCAAGCCTCGTTGGCTTTGTAAAAGAGCATCTTTTTTTTGGGTGTTTTTAGCTTAAGCCAAGCATGTTTTAGGCCCTATTTTGCCATGTTTCAGATCTGTTTTGGGGTGGATAGGGCCCTTGTTGCTTATTTCTTGCACTTGTAGTGCAATCTCGCTTTCTAGCCTAACATGCTTCATGTTTTAGCCTAACTTCCTAACATGTGCTAGCTTAACTTTGGCCTAAAATTGTTCATATCTCAGCATGTTTAAGCTCTGTTTTAACTTGTTTGGGTGGTTTGTGTATGGCCTTGCATGGTTGTGGTTTGAGTGCTTAGAATGGCCTAAAAGAGAGCATGCTTTGCGAGCTTGTTTTGGTGCATGACCAGTATGTTTTTAAGCTCATATTTAACATATAGAAACTCTGTTTTGAGCTGGATACAACTCTCATGCATTACATTACATAGTTGTAGTTCATGTGCTTCAAGAGCCCAATGAGTTGGCATGCTATATCGCTTTGTTTTGGTGCATGTCCATAGCATTTTCAGCATTGTTTTGGCATGTAGAAACACTGTTTTGAGATGGTTGAGACCTGCATGAATTGTACCATATAGCTATGGCTTATGTGCTTCATTGGCCTCTTGCATGAGCATGCTTCATTGACTTATTTTGGCCTTTGTTCCATGCACTTTAGCCACTGTTTTGAGGCTGCATAACTCTGTTTTGAGTTGATTTTGTTGTTTAAGGCTTGCCTTATGTGGTTATGGTGTAATGCTCTTGCATGCCTAGTTGATTAGTCCATTTGAGCATGAGTGCTTGAACCATTTGCATGTTGTAGTAGTGTCTTGCACACAATTTCAGAGCATACTTCATGCCACTTCCTTACATGTTTCACTTTCATTGCTTTGAAAGTAGCCTTGAGCCTCTTGTCGGTTTGAGCATGAAGTTGAGACGTTCATGCTTAATGGCTTTAATCCTCTTGAGGGTTTCTACTAGCCAACGGCATGAGGTCTTCTTCATGCTCAAGGCACTTGAGGTTTAGGCCCTCTTTCCCATTAGAGGACTCTCATTTGGACTTAATCAATTAAAGGATGAATTGGTAATGCTAAAATGAGTAAATAAAATTGACCAAGTAAAACGGCAAGATAAGCATAACATTTGTTTGCATTGCATGTGTCAGGTATTCGATCAGGCGTTATATCGAACACAAGGCGGATTAGTCCATTTCATACTCAAAGTGATGAAATGAGCTAATCCCCTTAGTCGCCAACACACTTGATCATGCATGATAGGGTGGTGGCATTTTGTGTGTATTTGTACATTCATGTCATATTAAAACGTGCAATTCGACTCCTCGGCCATCATGCATTGAGATGCATGATTGATGGCCCGAGGATCGAGGACCACACTCCCTAGAGCTTGTGCAAGGACGGGGAGGAGTGGTCGCGCACACACATGTTAAAAATACCTTGCTTTTTCTCCTCCTTGCCTTTGTTGCAGAAAAACCAGAATCCATGGGGCAGAAAGTGGTCGGTCGACCAGGTTTTCTGGCAGGCCGACCACCTTTTTTGGTTTCCACCATAAGGGGTGGTCGGCAGGTGTTTCCCAAGCCAAGAGCTAGTCTGCAGCCTTCCCCAGGTGGAGTTTCAGCCTTCTGGAGCTTTGTGCAAGTTTCTGAAATCAGTTGCAAACAAAGACGAGACGAGGCATCGCGATGGAATTTCCCGACAAAGCGCGTCAAGCATGCATGCATTCTTTGACATCCAAAACAGAGCCGGGGCAATCCATTTACATGCTAGTTTATTGCTTGTTTAGTTAATTTGTTAATTAATTAGAGTTGTGTAATAATTAGTTAGAGTAGTTAATTATTTATTCGGACTGTATTATTTATTCGGACCCTCCGAGCGAGGGCGAATGTTGTAATAAGTGTGTGTGCGTGTGATGTATGTCTTCCAACCCTACGTCTTTCTCCCTTTTATTTACCAGTTTATGATGTTTAGATTAGGGCATGTTTCAATTAGCATACAGTATGATAGCATGTTTGCATTCATTCATCTGTTTTGCATGCACCGGGCTCGGCGCATCATGCTAACTACATTGTACTTCCATTCCGACTTGAATACCTGTATCGAGTTGTTGCATTTCACATGCCATTCTTAGATTAGCCGAGCCTATCGTAGTTGCATTTTTGCATGTGTTGCATTAGGCATCTCTGTATAGTTAGGATCATGCATGGATTTCTAACATAGCTTCTGTTTTGGCTTGGAGTACTCGGTAAGTGTTTATGCTTTAGCATCCTTGCATGTATGTGAGTGACTGCCATGATAGCATGCTTACCATGAGGCTATTTGCTTACGTGATATACCTGCCTGAATGCCTGTGGGTGAAGGTTGGATTATCTGAATTGGAATAATGCATTGACTGTGAGTTTTAAGCCCACTAGATAGTGGCAAAACCATGTTTTCTAAGCCCACCCGAGGGTGGCAAAATCTGCATTTTAAGCCTACTTGCGAGTAGCAAACTGCTTTAAAAAACAAACAGGAAATGTTTTGTTCCAATTCAGGCGATCCGGTCTATACTTGTATGCTGTGCGCATCACATAGTAAATCTAGGCTAATAACCGGAATAAGAACGGATAGTGTTTTCAAAACTAGATATCATGGTTAGTAGAGGCCGATCTTTGATCGGGCGAGCGGGGGTGCTCACGAAGTGATCTTCCCCAATCGTACCCAAGTTCCCGAGCCGAGGCAACTTTGGTGATGACGGACACGTGGCCTTAGGCAATAAGTCAGGGTTTCCTAAATTCCCCCAAAATAAAATATTTAGGTGGCGACTCTGTATCTGGCAAAGCAGTCCATGTTTGGCACTTCTTTCAAAAAAAATCTGTTTTCAAAAACAATTTGCCGGATTTGGACTCTTTAATGATTCATCAGTCTTGCATTGCACTCTGTGAGATTAGATACAGGACCGTGACATTGAGTCCTGAACTGTAGTGAGCCCAAATGAACAAAACGGGGGGATCCCCCCCCCCCGGGACGTTCAGGGACGTCTACACCAGCACCTCAGTGACTCTTTCCTCAGTCATTTTATTGGAGCCCAGCGCCAACGCCGTCCGGCAACCCAACTCCTCAACATCTGCCAGACCGAGGGGGAGACCTTGCGCAGTTTCGTTACCTGCTTCAACATTGAAGCCTTGCAGGTGGCGGAAAACGATGATAAGGTCATCCTTACAGCTTTCATGGCCAGACTACGGTCGTCTGACTTCCTCTTCTCCCTCTCCAAAAACCCCCCCACTTCCATGGCAGCCTTACTCTCCAAAGCCCAAAAGTACATGAACGCCGAAGATTCCCTAGTTGCCCGCCAAGACCCTGCAGCAAAACACCCGACCCCCCGAGAAAAACGAAAAGACTCAGAAGTCGGAAACACCCAGTATAATACCCCAACACCACATTATACCGACCGACCCCCTCAAGCCGACCGGTCGGTACCAGTCCGACCGCCCGGTCGGTTCGAGCGGTATACACCCCTTAACACCCCTATGGAACAAGTCCTCAACCAGATCCAGCGGGACTACCCCCTCAAATGGCCCCAACCATCAAGAACCCCTTCCAATCGGAAGGACCAATCCAAATACTGCCGTTTTCATCAGGACCACGGCCATAATACTGATGAGTGTGTTAACCTCAAGGATCAGGTCGAGACCTTAATACGTCAGGGACGTCTTAGCCGGTTCACGGACACCCGCCCCCAGCAGAGACAAAGAACAGAGCCCCCCAGAAACACCCGCCGGCGCACTCCTCCCCGGCAGCCAGCCCAACCAAATCAAGGCCATGATCGTCCCCCACAGCAGCCTCGGGTGCAGGGTAATCCCGCCCCACCTGTTGGAGAAATCAGAGTTATTTCCGGCGGGCTCGCTTGTGGAGGACCATCCTGCTCGGCTCAATGGCCAGAACTCAGGAAAATAAGGCAAGGCTCAGACAAAGAGGTTGCCACTTTGGACCGACCTTCCAAACAGCCCAGGCAGTGGACTGAGCCTATCACCTTCACGGACGCCGACCGTACAGGCATTCGTTATCCCCATGACGACCCTCTAGTAATCTCGGCTCTCCTCTCCAACTACAAGGTCAGACAGGTTCTCATAGACAATGGCAGCTCTTCAGACATCATTTTCCTCAACTGCTTCCGCCAGCTCAAGATCGAGGAAGAAAGCCTGTCCCTTCTCCAAACACCCTTGGTCGGTCTCACTGGTGATCGGGTGACCTCCATTGGCTCCATCGATCTCCCCATCACAATCGGAGAGCACCCGTGCCAGACCACCAAGCTGCTCACTTTCCTTGTTGTTGACTGTCCCTTTGCCTACAACATCATCCTTGGTCGCGCTGCCCTCAATGCTTTCCAAGCTATCACGTCAACCTACCACCTCGCCATAAAGTCCCCCACCGACCTGGGCGTTGGGACAGTAAGGGAAGAGCAGACCATGGCCAGGGAGTGTTATATCGCCTCACTCAAGGAAGTCAAGTTGAAGGAGGCTATGATCATTGAAGGACTTGACGTCAGAGATGAGGACGAGCTGGTCAGATGAGAACTTGTGGAGGAGCTCGTTGAGGTTCCCATCGACCCCACCAACCCAACCAAAACTGCTAAAATCGGCAGCTAACTTTCCCCCCAAGCCAAGGCCGACCTTACTGCCCTCTTGACCGAGCATAATGATGTATTTGCTTGGACCCACTCAGACATGCCGGGTATTGACCCCTCCTTCATAACCCATCGCCTCAGCATTGAACCCCATTTCCGACCTTACCGCTAGAAGCAGTGCATCTTTCATCCGGAGCGCAATACTCTTATTGTTGCAAAAGTTGATAAGCTCCTTGAGGCCCAATTCATCAAAAACGTGGACTACCCTAGGTGGTTATCAAACGTGGTCCTAGTCCGCAAGAACAATAGCAAATGGCGACTCTGTGTCGACTACTCCGACCTCAACCGAGCCTGCCCCAAAGATAGCTATCCCCTTCCCCGCATAGACCTGTTGGTCGACGCCACGGCCAGTCACCAAATGCTCAGTTTCATGGATGCTTTCTTTGGGTACAACCAAATTCTAATGCACCCGTCTGACCGAGAACACACCACCTTCATTACCGACCGAGGTACCTACCACTACCGTGTGATGCCATTTGGACTGAAAAATGCTGGGGCCATCTACCAACGGTTGGTCAATGCTGTTTTCCATCATCAGATAGGTCGGAATATGGAAGTATATGTCGACGACATGCTCGTCAAGAGCAAACTCTCTGCTGACCATCTGACTGACCTGCGAGAGACCTTCGCCACCCTCCGTAAGTACCAAATGAAGCTCAACCCGGAGAAGTGCGCCTTCGGCATAGGATCGGGGAAGTTTTTGGGTTTCATGGTCAGTCAGCGCGGCATCGAAGCTAACCCTGAAAAAATCAAGGCCTTGATCGAAATGCAGTCACCCAGAATGGTCAAGGAAGTTTAGAGACTCACTGGTCGAGTAGCCGCCCTCAACCGCTTCATTTCCCGCGCAACGGATAAGTGCCTTCCCTTCTTCAAAGTTCTTCGACAAACTTTTGAGTGGACGACCGAATCCGAAGAGGCTTTTCAACAGTTGAAGCGGTGTATGGCCAACCCCTCCTCCTTTCTCGGGCAATCATGGGCGAACCCCTGTAGATGCGCCCTTTGGGCCTCACTCTACAGTTCGGACTCTCCTTTTTTGTTTGTTGCGGTTCGTAATCTGAACCAAAGAGTCCAACTCTGGCAAATCGTTTTGAGAAAAACAGATTTTTGAAAAGAAGTGCCAAACATGGACTGCTTTGCCAGATACAGAGTCGCCACCTAAATATTTTTAAAATGGGGGAATTTAGGAAACCCTGACTCGGTGCCGAAGGCCACGTGTCCGTCATCACCAAAGTTGCCTTGGCTCGGGAGCTTGGGTACGATCGGGGAAGGTCAGCTATGAGCACCCCCTTTCGCCCAGTCCGAAGACCGGCCGCTACTAACCATGATATCCGATTTTGAAAACGTTATGTGTTCTTATTCCGGTTATTAGCCTAGAATTACTATGTTATGCGTGCAACAAACAAGTATAGACTAGATTGCCTAATTCGGAAATAAGCGTTGCATATCCGTTCGTTTGGAAAACAGTTTGAAATTGCTACTCGCAAGTAGGCTAAAACACGGATTTCAATGAGTTATTCCAACTCAAGCAATCTAACCTCCACCCACAGGCATTCAAACAGTTATATCATCTAAGCATCTAGCCACATGGTAAGCATGCTGTCATGGCAACATTCACACGCATGCGATATGCTAAAGCATAAAAGCTTACCTAGTACTCCGTGCCAAAACAAGAAACTAGTTAGCAAACATGCATGACCTAGTTCATGTTGAAAATGGCTAATGCAACACATGCAAAGATGCAACCTAGAGTAGGCTCTGCTAATCTAGAAATGGCATGTGAGATGCAATCACTTGATGCACGTATTCAAGTTAGATTTGAAATAGCGATGCAGTTAGCATGATGTACCGAGCCCGATGCATGTAAACAAATGCATGAATGCACGCATGCATAGCATAAGGTATGCTAAAATAAACGTGCCCTAATCTACCATCATAAGCAGGTAAATAAAAGGGAAGAAAGAAGTGGAGGTTGGAAGACATGCACACCACACACACACATTTATTACAGATACGCCCTCACTCGGAGGGACCAAAAGAATATACAGGCCGAATAAATAATACTGAATTACTTATTACAAAACCTCTAATCTAATTAAATTAAATGCAAAGAAGAGATGGCCGCGGCCCCCGCCTCGGGATGCGTGTGATGATGCATGCTCGAGCCCGTCTTGCCCGGGAAACCCGTACCATACCACTGTTGGCTCTGTTTTTACTGCCCTGCTTCTCTGGAACACTGCCAAAGTCTCAGAACATGCTCTCTGCACACTGAGGATCATCATCGGCTGAATAGAATGTCCACCGGCCGTGTACAATATCCATCGGCTGCTAAGGAGTTTGTCGGCAATAAATACAGTGCCGGTCGGCACTCTATACTGCCGGTCGGCAAATAATTCCTGCAGAAGACAGTTTTGACAGCAACAAGGCCAGACAGTGTATGGCATGGAATTTCAAGGCAATGTATGCATGGACACACTCCCTATCATGCAATGGACTCAAGGGAGCATGGCCTTTAACCCCCCGGGCCATCAATGGCGCATTTCGACGCATGATGGCCTAAGAGGCCAAGTTTGCATTTCAATGTCAAATGCAATGCACACAAACATACAAGGGACCCAACCTCAATCATGGTTGATCAAGAGGTGAGGCAATGCACAACAATGCACATGCAACCTAAGCATGCAAGCTAACACACAAACATGCAATGCAACTACATGGCACACACAATGTACATAACATAACATGCACAACGCATTGAAACATGGCATACACAATGCAAGATGGGCTTACACCAATATGAGATAGCCTCAGCCACACTCACATAGGAGGCCATTAGGTGAAATGAGGCAACCGAAATGCACACAAACATGTCCAATGCATGGATCAATCCTAAGATACAACATGCAACTCTAACAAGGCATGGCAAATGATGAAACATGGCATGTAAACATGCAGATTTCAGCGCTGAAACATGATGGCAAATGGTCCCAAAACATGGAAATATGTAACCCAATGCATGCTATAGGCCCCGAAACCCAAGATTAGGCGCATGAAATGGCTTACAGCTATACAAAGCATGCATAATTTGAACATGTAATGGAGAGACAGAAGCAAGGCAGCCCCGAGACAAGCATTTTTACAGTACAAAACATGGCAAGACAGTAAACACAAATGGGACTAAAATGGCATGCAAAAATGGCTCCGCAAGGGAGGCAATGAAGCAAGTGGTAGATGAAAAGCCCAAACAGAAAAAGACCCTTCTACAACATTGAAGAGGGACCAAAAATATGACTACTTACAGTAGATGACAAGCCCCAAATCAATATACAAACATGCTCAAAATGCAATGCAAGATTAAGGCCACAAGAGGGCTATAACATGAAGTACACAAAACATGCATCAAACAGCCAAAGACCCTTCATGGGACATGGAGAGGGGTCAAAATAAGACCCTTTTCAGTTCTGATCATGGCCGAAAAACAGAAGCAAAATAAGCTAAACAAACATGCAAAAATGGGGACCAAAGAGGGGTAATGAAGCAAGTCATACATGGAGGTCCCCAACAGTGTTGAGCCCTTCTTCAATGTTGAAGAAGGGCTCAAAATAAGCCTCTTTACAGTTTACATCGAGGCTCAAAAATGCTTGTAAATAAGGCTAACCAATGAAGCTAAAAAATACAAGTTTAAGGGAAATGGATGCTTACCCTTGAAGAGCAGCAAACCAGCAGCCCTTGGTCCAAGTTTCTAAGCTTCTAACCTCTGCAAATGGCCTCCCAAATTCTGGAATGGAGGATGGAGGTGTTGTGCTAGGTGTTGTAGGGCAAATGGTGCAAGAACAAAGGTGTTTGGAGGCTTGGATAAGATAGATATAGAGGGTATATGTATGTATATCAGATATATATCTCTTCCCTCTGGTTTTTTTGCTCCAAAATCTCCAACCCTCAACAATGGAGGAGGAGGGCTCCTTATATAGGCAAAGGCAAAGGCTCCAAGCTTCTCCAAGAAGCTAAATGAAAGGGGCAAAGGGTGCAAATGGCTCAAGGCTTCTTGGAGAAGCTAAAACAGTTGGCCAAGCTTCTCCAAGAAGCTTGGCCAAAGGGTTCAAGCTTCTAGAAGCAAAAGGGGGGTCAAAGGCTCAAAAGGGTGCAAAATAGCCACATATATGCATGGGGGGTCGGGTCTGTGCACTCCAGCTAGCACAGCTGGCATGCACCATGTCTGCAAGAGTTAAAAGGGTCAAATCGGCCATGAAAAGAGGTCATCGGCACAATATATTGCCGACCTGCACTTTATTCTGGCCGGTCTGCTAAATAGAGTGCCGATGGGTGGCCGGTGAGGTCAAAAAAGTGCCGGTGGGTGTCTAGATTGAAGCCCCAGAAGTTAGCTTTCCAATGGCGCAAACCTTGCATTAAAATTCCTCCTGTGCAAAAAGTTATGCCCTTTTTGGTGAAGCCGCGCAGATTCGATTCAACCGGACTAATCCCCTACTTCAACCAACCATATCTCCCCCACCTGAACTTGGATGTAAGAGATTCTTGAACCAAAAATGAAGCCCCAGAAGTCTTCTTTCCAATGGTAGTGTCCTCATAGCTAAATTCCAAGTATGCAATTGAATAAGCCCGATTCAGCGAGGGCTGCTCGACTCCCTTCCACCCGGATTCATGCCGAACTTCTCTTCCAGCTTGTTTTCTCCCCTCTTCTCCTCTTTTCTTCAACTTCAAACCCCTAAGTAAGGTGTTTTGAAAGATTTTTCAAAGATTTCATCTCTCTTTCATTCATCTCCACTTTGTCCTTGCTCGGTTTACCGAAAAGCGCAACATTTACCGAAATGCGAGCGTCGGAACATCGTGGGAACTTTATTTCAAAAATGTTTTGAAAGAGAGGGTTTTAAGGTTTAAAAACCATCCAAAATAACTGTGGTCCAAAACGGGGTGTGAAGTTGAGATTTGCCTCTCTCCTTGCCGAAGGAATTGAACCTGTGCCCTGCACTCCTTTCTCCAACAAGTAAACCATCAGTAGTGCCCAAGTCTTAAGGGCGGTCAAAAATGGGGTGTCTACAACCCCTCTTCCTCTACTTAGCCATTTCAAGCACCGCAGTCAGTGCAGCTCTTATCAGGGAAGACGGCTCTGTTTAGCGGCCGGTCTACTACATCAGTCGGGCTCTCAGGGGAGCGGAGCAGAATTACCCACTTTTAGAAAAATTGTCGTTGGTCTTGGTCACCATTTCCAGACGATTCCGTCCTTACTTCCAAGTCCTTTCCTTAGTGGTCCTCACCGACCAACCTTTGAAGAAGGTAATACAGCAACCAGAGCTCTCTGGCAGACTCATGCAATGGTCAGTTGAACTCAGCCAGTTTGACATCTCTTACCGACCTCGGACGCCAATTAAGGGGCAGGCTGTCGCCGATTTCATCCTGGAGTTCACTAATCCTACCCCAACCACGGCCTCTCCACCACCAACCCCTACCGAGCCAGAAGACCCTCATTCCTAGACTCTCAACATCGACGGATCATCCTGCAAAGAAGGCAGCAGGGCTGGTCTCATCCTCACCGCCCCTAAGGGTGGTTATTTCAAATGTGCTCGCTGTTTCTTGTTCGATGCCAGTAATAACAAGGCCGAATATGAGGCACTGATAGCAGGTCTCCGCCTAGCCAGGGACATTGGTGTCAGCCACATCCAGGCATTCAGCGACTCCCAACTCATTGTCGGACAAATTACGGGGGAATTCGATACAAAGGAGGACACAATGCGGGCTTACAGGGATATCGCACTTCCTCTTGTTCGCCTCTTCAATGCTTTTCACATCCAGCACATTCCTCGGGCAGAAAACTCTAAGGTGGATGAGATGGCTCAGTTGGCTTCCGCAGAACAGTCCGACCTCAGCCGTGGTGTCCGTCTCGAGTACCTAGCCCACCCTGCTATTTCCCCTGACCAGCAAGAAGTACAGTTCCTCCAGAATGAGCCCATCCCTTGGGCATCGGACATCTTCCTATTTTTGACCACGGGGGAACTTCCTGATGACCAACAGCAAGCCGCCAAGGTTAGGGCCCGGTCGTCCAATTACACCCTCGTCAGTGGTGTCTTGTACAAACGTGGCTTTTCACGCCCGTATCTGCGATGCCTCAACCCGGCTCAAGCAACCTACGTGATGCGAGAAATCCATGAGGGTATCTGCGGTAATCATTCAGGCGGCAGGTCCCTAGCCCACAAAATACTTCGCACCGGCTATTTCTGGCCTACTCTCAACCAAGATGCGACTGACTTCGTCCTCAAATGTGATAAGTGTCAACGCTTTGCCAACATCTCCCATGCTCCTCCTACAGAACTAATCACACTTTGCAGTCCCTATCCGTTCGCCAAATGGGGGATCGACTTAGTTGGTCCACTCCCCACCGGCCGAGGCCAGACCAAGTTCGCGATTGTCGCCATTGACTATTTCACCAAGTGGGTCGAGGCAGAACCCCTTGCCACCATCACAGAGCGGAACACAACCAAATTCATCTGGCAGTCGATCGTATGTAGGTTCGGCGTCCCTCAAGCCATCGCCTCTGACAACGGCAAACAATTTGACAACGCCAAGTACAGGAAGTTCTGTACAGATCTCCAGATCCAGCCCTGTTTCTCCTCCCCAGTTCATCTCCAAGCCAATGGCCAGGTCAAGGTTACTAACTGTTCTTTTCTGAAGATCATCAAAACTAAGCTAGAAGCTGCTAAAGGACTTTGGGCTGAAGAACTACTGAATGTACTCTGGGCCTACCGTACTACCACCCGGACTCCCATTGAGGAAACCCCCTTTCGCTTAACATACGGCGCTGAGGCGGTCATCCCAGTGGAAGTCGGTCTGCCTACCCCAAGGGTTTTACACCCCAATCCAGAGTTAATCGAAGAGCTTCGTCAGGCTGATCTTGACCAAATCGAAGAACTCAGAGAAACCACTGCAGTCCGATTGGCCTCCTACCAACAGAAAATGAGAACACACTACAACCGCAGAGTCCGACCAAGGGAGTTCGCTGTAGGGGACCTTGTCTTACGCGAAGTAACCCTTGTCTTACGCGAAGTGTGTTGGCGACTAAGGGGATTAGCTCATTTCATCACTTTGAGTATGAAATGGACTAATCCGCCTTAGTCGCCAACACACTTGATCATGCATGATAGGGTGGTGGCATTTTGTGTGTATTTGTGCATTCATGTCATATTAAAACGGGCAATTCGACTCCTCAGCCATCGTGCATTGAGATGCGTGATTGATGGCCCGAGGATCGAGGACCACACTCCCTAGAGCTTGTGCAAGGACGGGGAGGAGTGGTCGCGCACACACATGTTGAAAATACCTTGCTTTTTCTCCTCCTTGCCTTTGTTGCAGAAAAACCAGAATCCATGGGGCAGAAAGTGGTCGGTCGACCAGGTTTTCTGGCAGGCCGACCACCTTTTTTGGTTTCCACCATAAGGGGTGGTCGGCAGGTGTTTCCCAAGCCAATAGCTAGTCTGCAGCCTTTCCCAGGTGGAGTTTCAGCCTTCTGGAGCTTTGTGCAAGTTTCTGAAATCAGTTGCAAACAAAGGCGAGACGAGGCATCGCGATGGAATTTCCCGACAAAGCGCATCAAGCATGCATGCATTCTTTGACATCCAAAACAGAGCCGGGGCAATCCATTTACATGCTAGTTTATTGCTTGTTTAGTCAATTTGTTAATTAATTAGAGTTGTGTAATAATTAGTTAGAGTAGTTAATTATTTATTCGGACTGTATTATTTATTCGGACCTTTCGAGCGAGGGCGAATGTTGTAATAAGTGTGTGTGCGTGTGATGTATGTCTTCCAAGCCCACGTCTTTTTCCTTTTTATTTACCAGTTTATAATGTTTAGATTAGGGCATGTTTCAATTAGCATACAGTATGATAGCATGTTTGCATTCATTCATCTGTTTTGCATGCACCGGGCTCGGCGCATCATACTAACTGCATTGTATTTCAATTCCGAGTTGAATACGTGTTAGCTATAGCATCATCATATGCCATCTTAGAATAGCCGAGCCTGTCTTAGTTGCATTTTGCATGTGTTGCATTAGGCATTTCAGCATAGTTAGGATCATGCATGGATTTCTAACATAGCTTCTGTTTTGGCTTGGAGTACTCGGTAAGTGTTTATGCTTTAGCATCCTTGCATGTGTGTGAGTGACTGCCATGATAGCATGCTTACCATGAGGCTATTTGCTTACGTGATATACCTACCTAAATGCCTGTGGGTGAAGGTTGGATTATCTGAATTGGAATAATGCATTGACTGTGAGTTTTAAGCCCACTAGATAGTGGCAAAACCATGTTTTCTAAGTCCACCCGAGGGTGGCAAAATCTGCATTTTAAGCCTACTTGCGAGTAGCAAACCGCTTTAAAAAACAAACAGGAAATGTTTTGTTCCAATTCAGGCGATCCAGTCTATACTTGTATGCTGTGCGCATCACATAGTAAATCTAGGCTAATAACCGGAATAAGAATGCATAGTGTTTTCAAAACTAGATATCATGGTTAGTAGAGGCCGATCTTTGATCGGGCAAGCGGGGGTGCTCACGAAGTGATTTTCCCCAATTGTACCCAAGTTCCCGAGCCGAGGCAACTTTGGTGATGACGGACATGTGGCCTTAGGCAACGAGTCAGGGTTTCCTAAATTCCCCCAAAATAAAATATTTAGGTGGCGACTCTGTATCTGGCAAAGCAGTCCATGTTTGGCACTTCTTTCAAAAAAAATCTGTTTTCAAAAATGATTTGCCGGATTTGGACTCTTTGATGATTCATCGGTCTTGCATTGCACTCTGTGAGATTAGATACAGGACCGTGACATTGAGTCCTGAATTTTAGTGAGCCCAAATGAACAAAACGGGGGTATCCCCCCCCCCCAGGACGTTCGGGGACGTCTACAGTTTCTGGCGACTCTGCTGGGGATTTAGAGAACTTGACTCGAACTCATGATATCTGGTTTTGACTACATTTATGTGTTTCTTTGCATTGCATGTGCCTTGGTGCGCCTAGGACACCGTGTTTGCCATCTGCTATTCCTGAACGGTTTGCCGGAGGCTGCGTGCCATAAGGCTGACCGGTTACGGGCTTTACCAATATGGGAACACAAACCCCGGTTTTACCGGGGCACCCTTTTGACCATTCGACCTGGTGCATATTCGGAATCCATAGTGACCATTCCAAGCTAGGATAGGTTGCTTACCCGATAGGCTGTTTGAAACCGCTGTGTGCGTTGTGAAACCCTAGTTCCTGACAAAATAGGACAGGGAAACCCTACCCCTCCATAGGGGTGTTTTGGCTCTTACTTGCTTGATACGTGCTGTCAGAGTGTGTCTCTACAGGTTGTATGTGTCAGTTTGCAAGTCTGGGTATCAGGCCTGCGAGCATCAGTATTTGAAAGAATCAGTTTTACCTGAGGGTATCAGTTTACCGGCAGAATTTTGGGCAGAATTCAGTAGAGAGCACACTCATTCAACTATGCTCATATCTGTTCAGGTGAAATCAGGCTGAGATGTTGTCTGTTTTCTCTTTTGCTAAGGTAGTCTTGGAACCATAGCTTCAGAAGGCTCCAATATCCCCCGGGTACACCGAACTTGTGTTGACAGACTTTGTTGGGTCAGAGATTTAGTTCAAGGGCAATCAGTGTTCCTTTACCAGAGGTAGGGTGAAAAGGTCGGTCAGGCACAGACCACCAGTACAGCAGCTACCAACTCAGTGGTCTTTGAACAGCCAGGTTGAGATTTCGAGTCTACTGCAGAGATAGATATACTGGTGGTTCAATCAGATCAGGACAGTATGTCAGGCTTAGAGGAGATGGTGCGCCAGCTCCAGGATAGTATGAAAGCCATGCAGCAAGACGTTGTCCGTCAAGCGGAATTCGCCAAGCAACAAGCCGTGGTCATAGCCCAACAGGCAGAGACAATTGCCAGGTTAGAGCAGCAAACTGGAGTATCTACTTCACACCAGGCTCCTCCCCCACCAAGAGTTCCCATACTCGGGGAGGCAATCCATGTCCAGGATGATACAGACATTCCAGGCGGGCCAGCTCCGCCCCCGGTTCCACCCCAGCTATCTAAAACACCCACCAACCTACCAGACTCCCCCTTTGAGTTCGAGACGGACCCCACAGCATTGAAAGTGAGCAAGCTTGAGAAATTGTTCAAAAAGTCTCAGGGGGCCCACTCTATTCCTGATATAGAAGATGGTTATACCGACTCAGTGGTGACATTACTGGATCGGTTCAAGATGCCACATATCAATCTATTCGATGGCTCTGAAGACCCAATGGTGCACCTCCAACTGTTTTCTGATATCTTGAGGCCAATGGGTTTGACCACAGCCCAAAAATTGTCACTATTCGACCGAACCCTATCTGGGATAGCCGCAATCTGGTATGTAAAATTGGAGAACTCTGTGAAACAGAACTGGGAAGAGCTGGCTGAGGCCTTTATTGCTCAATACTCCTACAACACACAGATTGAGGTCACAACTCGTGATCTTGAAGTCATCCGCCAAGAGCCAAAGGAGGGTTTCTCGGAGTTCGTGACGAGATGAAGAGCAAAGGCCTCAATGATGACTACAAAACCTTCCGACAAAGATTAGATCAGGATGATTGTTCGGAATCTGCATGGCAAGTTGCTGCAAAAGATGGTCGTTCTACCTCTGTTTACCTTTCCAGCCCTTCATGAAATGGGGGTTCAAATCGGGGATGCCATCAGACAAGGGATCTTTGCAGAAGATAATGAGCCTTTGAAGAGTTATGTTGCTTGTAGTTGCAATGCTACTACTGATGGTAGCACAGCTGTGAAATGCTCAGAAGTAGACACTATCACCACTTCCCTCAATGGCCAAAAACCAACCACTTCAACTCGGCCCCAAGCCCGAAAATTCCATCCTCTTTACATGAGTCTCTCTCAAGCTTTGAAAAAGCTGCGAGAAGAAAGGCACCTAGAACTTCTAGAACCCCAACCCCTTCCAAACCTTCTTCCACCAAGATATGACCCAGCTAAATACTGTGCCTACCATCAACAGCACGGTTATGATACGAACCGTTGCATCCGCCTCCGTCATAAGATTCAGGATCTTATTGATGAAGAGACCCTAGCTCCACCAAAAGGACCTCAGGTTAGTACTGACCCGTCACCACTATATCTCAACCTCATCCATATACTGCCGTCCACCTACGACCCCAGCATATACATCACCTCGGCCCATCTACCTAAGCCTGAGGTGTTTATCCCGAAAAGCATGGACTTATGCATGATGGGTGCATCTGAACCCCAATCATCCCAAACCCATGAGCCCACTACTTCCGAGCTGAAGAGAATGATCGAAGATCTTCAGAGAACTGTGGCAGATCTGGTCTTTGGAGTTTTGGCTCCGTTATCAACCACATCACATACCAGGGAGTTCATGTCAAAAGGCTCCCCAGTCTTGGAATGGGCTGCATTTGAGGAATGCCAATCCCTTGGCAAAGTGGAGGCGAGTGGAAAGAACAAGATAGGGGCGGACATGGATCCCCATGAACATCTTCTGTTGGCTGCTGAGGCTTTGAAAGTCGAGGGACTGAACAAAGAGCAAGTGCTCGTAGTTGTTGCAAAAACTGTGGACGACATTTTTGCCACTCAAGTTGGGGGCAGTTTGAATCAAGGGGCAAGCCGGGAGAAGGGCCGTTGTACCAAGAATGTTCCTTTCAGCTCTAATCCCGTGCTTGGAAGAAATCAGCAAACCCAGTCAGCGCCTGCCAATCCTTTTGCTAGTGCATCCAACAAAAATCCACAAACCTCGAAGTATCTACCCCGAGGACAGAGGGTCTTCCATGCCCTCTATATGCCTTTGTCCAAGGCTCTCCAAATCCTTGTTGAACAAGGCCATCTCAAACCCCTTGAGCCTCGGCCTCTCCCGAACCCTCTTCCGGCTACGCATGATGCTACCCAGTACTGCGCGTACCATCAGCAAACTGGCCATACTACCAACAACTGCTTCTGTCTTCGCCATGAAGTACATGATCTATTTGACAACGGGGTCATCCTCCCGCCGAGCTCAGCAAAGTCTATCGGCACTAGATCAGTGAACTTGGGAGATAATGTGATGTGATCGGGGGATGAACCACCTGCGGGCGGCACTCAATTAACTCCAGACGTGGGAATGGCACGCACTGCTCTGAGCAATATGCAAACACCAGTTTTTGTGCTTTCTGACTTGGGTATTGAGTCAGTCTTGTTGTTTTGTATAGAGTCAGTCTTTTCTTACTGAGTCAGTTGGGTCAGTATTGTTGTGCCGAGTCAATTGGGTCTGTCTTGTTGTACCGAGTCAGTCCTGTTTTGTTGGAGTCTGGTGATTTTGGGGGTGTTACCTCGGACATCACTTGCTTGTTTTGTGTTCGTCTTTTCGTTTTCTTTTGAGTCTATTTCTGCCGAGGAGCCAGTCGTGCCAACAGATCTGAATGAAACAATAGTAATTTTCACACTCTTGTGTTTGCTTCTGTCATGTGCTAGTTATGCCGGGATTTAAATGAAATAACAGTGTATTCCACCTGCTCTCTTGTGCCCTAAAATTATTGCATTGAGCTAAGTTTTTCAAAACTTTTTGAACACTGTGGTGAAAACAAAGAGGGAAGAATTCCTCGGGTTTTGCAAAATTTGATCAACTGAGAGGAAGAGAGACATGCTAAGCCCTTAATGAATGAAATCATGTTTGTTAACGTGAGTACTGAGAAGGATCCTGGCTTGATCCAAATTGGTCCCACATCGTCTTTAGCGCGAGCGATTAGTTGCTTTCTTAAAAGATTTCAAAAAAAAAAATGTTTTGCGCAGTCCTGCGAAGATCTGTGTGGAATCACTCTTGAGATTGTACAGCTTAGGATCGCTCTCAGCCTCGAGACTCGACCCCTCATTTTCAAACCTTGGACTAGAACTCAGAAAGTTCAAAGGTCAACTACAATGTGAGGCCTGTGTGGCCAGATTTGAAGCAGCCCTCGAACAAAAGGCAAGAAAGTCAAATCAAGAAGATCAGTTGTGATCGAAAGAAGCTTGCAAAGCTAGATCAGAAGCACCCCTCGAACTAGGGGCAAAAATATTAGACATGCTCGAAGAGCCCAAAATGGATCGCTTCGCAAATCAATGAAGATCGGCAAGAATGCCAAACCCCAGAAGGGAGGAAAGAAGAAGGTATCGCTGAAAGACAACCGAGTTCCAATCCACAACACTAGGGGCAGATTCAGCCCCCCCATTGGATGGACTTCTACATCATCAGCGAACAGCCATTCTCTTGGATTCAGATGGCTTCGAGATCTCAGAACCATTTGACATGGACAAAGCTACACTTTTACCCTTGAGAGGCTCACTGGGCCGAAAACCCGGAAGGGCGACCCAGGCAAAAGTTAGAGCAAGAAAAAAAGAAAAAGAACAAAAAAAAAAAAGAAAAATGCAAAGAACAAAAAAGAAATGAAGAAAAATAAAAAAATTGGATAAAAAAGAAAAGAAATAAAAAAATTGAAAAGAAAAGAAAAACAAAGCTCGCAAGGTTGAAAACCCGGAAGGGCGGCCTTGGCAAAAGTTAGAGCGCAAAAGGAGAGGTTAATACCCGAGTGTACCTTAGCCCGAACTACGTAAGGCTTGATTCCCATCTTTGGGATACGTAGGCAACTTCGTTCTGAAGTCCAGCCATAAAACACTTCAAATTCGACTGTGTCCATGCGATGGTTATGGTCATCTTTGTCTTCTCTGTATCTGAGGATTTGGTTGTGTTCGTTACTCTGAGGACTGACTACAATGCGCTGCGGTGCCATTCAAATAAGGGGCAACTTTCCGTTGCCATGTAGTGTCCTTCAGGAAAGGGACAATTTTCCTTCGGATCTGAGGTTGTGCATCTCAAGAGTAGGTTCCGTGCTCGTTTAGCAGTGGCCGTTTGCGAAATAGTTTTTGAGAATTTTTACTGAGGTTGACTAATCTTCTCGAAAAGTATTCCATTTCTCAAAACTGGACCATTTCTTGGACCAAAAAAAAAAAAGGAAAAATTTTCAGTGCTCATAGTCTGACTTGCATGATTTTAAATCAGAAAATTGAACAAGCATGTTAATCTAACTCTCATTTTGGTCAAAATTGTTTTAGTAGAAAGCCAAAAACAAAAAATGGTCGAAATGATGAACTAGGGGCACAGTTGAGTCAGGTGTTCTGTCTTTTCTCCATTGTCAACATACTTGCCAGAAAAGGCACCATACTTGCCAAAAAGGGCACTCTACTTGCCAGAAAAGGCAACACTGAAGGCGACAACAAAAGGGCCGAAAAGCTCTCACATCCTCTGAGCAACGAGGTATCAAGCCAAGTGTGAAGCACCAAACTGGAATGGATCAAGATGTTCCACTTCCTCATCTGGACATATCTGATCGCGTCCAAACTCCCTGGCAGAGCATCGTCAACCGATGTCAGCTGCAGATTCGCTACACACCCAGTTGTAGCACAACCCCTCTGTGGGAGGAACTCACTAGCTGCGCATAGAAGAAGAAGGATCTAGCAGCATGCTAGGGGCAAGAGCCTGCAATTTCTTGTTCAACCATTAACCACCCAAGGGAGGGATAAAAAAATGAGAGATTAAAGAATAGAGAGATGTGCGTTGAGAGAAAAAGTGAGAAAATGGCTTTTTCAGAAAAAACAGAGCCTGAGGGCCGAGTGATGTGAGAACCACAAATGAGAAAGGGTGGCAAATAATACCCGGAGAAACTGACTCCTCGTGCACTGAGAGGTCTCTCATCTTTGTAACACGTCTGTGTGTCATGTCTTTTGTTTTGTTTGTCTCGATTCTTGCTTTGAGTCGTTCTGAGTGTGTCTCGATGTGTTTAGGTTGTTTACCTTTTTGTTTTCCGTTATTGAGTCTTTTTCATTGTATTCAGTTGTAGGCTCAATACCCGGTCGAGAACTCATTTCTCAATTTCAAAAAAAATCATCTTGTGTTCAGAGTGCTGTGCCATTCTCTACATTTGTGCAAAACAGTATTTGTTCTTTCATAAAACTGCAGGGTCCACCCCCGATAAGTGTGAACAGTAAAACAAGGACCTATCTGAAGCTATGTGGGTTCCAGACTGCAAAGCAAAAGAAAAAAAGGGAAAATCGAAGCATCTGAGTGTGCTTCAACTTCAAAAAATTCCGTGATTGTATTCCGGATGTACCTTTTTCAAGCCTTGTTGTAACATGCCCGGGGGGTACCCGCGTGCGTTAAACAGTTCGGACTCCCGAGATCTCTTTGATCTCAAGTTTCACGAGTGCAATGTGAAACGTAGATGAGAATCCAGATTTGGCAACTTTTAGAAAAAACATTTTATTGCGAAACCTTTTGCCAGAAATGGACTGCGTCATCAGATCTCAGAGTCGCCACCTAATATTTATTTTGGGAAAATTAGGAAACCCATGACTCGTGCCAAGGCCACTGTTCGTCGTAACCAAGGATGCTTAGCTCGGAACCTTAGGTATGAAGGGGGAAGGTCATTAATTGAGCACCTCCCGCTCACCCGATCAAAAGATCGGCCTCTACTAAAACATGATATGAATTTTATTTTCTTTCTATGTTCATGTTTTGATTATTTAATAAATCCTAAAATTTACTATGTAAAACATACAAGTATAGACTATGTCACTCATTTTGGAACAACTTGATTTCATGTAGTTTTGAAAGAGTTTTGAAAATGTACAACCCAAATAAATTGAGTTTACAAACATGAAAATCAACATCATTCCAAATTGAGCGACACAACCTCCATCCACTGGCATTCATACAGTTATATCACATAAGCAGATAGCCACATGGTAAGATGCTTAAACATAGTAAGAAAAACACACACAAACGGGATGTTAAAGCATAAAAACTTACAAGTTTGACGACCCACGAACAAGCTACAAAACAAAGTTAGTAAAACATGCATGATCTTATATACAAAATCCTAATGCAATTCACTCATGAGATGCAACTAAAGATTCGGCTTCTAAGATATGACATGTGAATCATCTCAAGAACATGAGGTAGCGCACATAATCACATAGGAATTGATTAAATCCACAAATGCAAACTTCGCCGAATCAAGATGCATGAAACATGGATGCAAAGCATGAATATGATGAAAAATAAATATGATGTTTATGTACAAATAAGGAAAGCAAGTAAAAGAATGGGATAGAAAGAAGCGGGGATGGGGAATTATTACAACACTTGAATTATTACATATCCAAATAAAGGAGGAGGAGGAAAACAAATAGTACAACAAACTATAAAAAATCCTCACAAACTCTCAAAATAAAAAATAAAATAAAGAAACTTCATGTGCGCCGGAAAATATTCTGCTTGACGTAGGAAGACTGCTCCATTCTGTCTGGGGAAACTTATTTTGCATGAGCACTATTCATCCCGAGATACTATTCACCGCCGGAAGTTACCATTCACCAATTACTATTCATCTTTCTTGATCGTTATTTATCTTACTGGGCATTTTTCATCCGCAGTTACTATTCATCACCGGAGGTACTATTCATTAACGGGGTTACTATTCACCGCCGGAAGTTACTATTCACCGCCGGAGGTTACTATTCACCGCCAATCACTATTCATCCGGTGGGGTCACATCTTTTAACAAATTAGGTGGTTCGACCAACCATTTAAAGTGATAAAATTACAACAATTTGTAAATAGTAAACTACAACATTTTATGTAAATTACAACAATTTATATACAACAGTAAATTACAGCAGATAAAGTAATAAAATTAGGTGGTTCAACCGACCATTTAAAGTAGTAAAATTACAACAATTTACAAATAGTAAACTACAACATTTTATGTAAATTACAACAATTTATATACAACAGTAAATTACAGCAGATAAAGTGGTAAAATTAGGTGGTTCAACCGACCATTTAAAAAAATTATGAAAAGCAATAAATGAAGTACTTAAACAAATTATATCATATTTTGAAATTAAATGAAAGTTTGCGAAAACTCACCTTTCGGGGAAATGATGAATTTTCTGATTCACAAACTTTCTTTTGATTACCCTCAAGTTTGTAGAATGTGTTCTCAATTCTCAGTCCCAATTTGGAATTACAACTTCTCTTTCTGATTCTTTTTTTCTCAAAATTCTCGCACTACTTCTCTTTTTTTTTATTATTCTCTCAGACTCTTTTTTTCTTTGATCTCTCTCGAAACAGAATCCCTCCCCCGCCCAAAAAAAAACTTCTCTTCATTCTGCTGTAATCTGTCCCTTTTTATAGAAACCATTTGTAAGATAAGGACAAAAGAAGAAACGGTGGAATTTCAAAAGATGCACAGTGATTTTACTGTGCATTGCACAGTAAAATTACTATGCACTTTAAATATAATAATATATAAAAGGGATTATTAGCATAAATATATGTACAAATACCCAAAAATATATATAAAATAAAATATATTTTAGTAGGCCAAATATGTAACATAATTTGACCAAAGCAGGTCTAAAGGCACAGAAAACAAAAAGACACACGATGGGAGTGTAGTGAATTTTTTTTCAAAGGAGGAATAATACCCTTATATAATATAATATTATATATATACAAAAGTATGGTGCGTGGGTGAAACCATGGTACCGAAAATATTATATAATAATATAACATAATATATATATATATATAATACATAATAAAGGGAAAGAAAATGGAGAAGAAGTCTAAAATAATTTGGCAAAAACAGGTGTAAGACTAGGATTAAAGTTTACATTCCATCTTTTTACTGAGAATTTTGTGAGATAGCATATTCCTGTTTTCATCATTGAGTAATCAAAAGAAAGCGCCCAAGTCTTAGGGCCGGTCAAAATGGGGTGTCTACAGTTGCCCCTCTTTGACAGAGCTCAAAGTCATTTCATGACGTGAGTGAATGTCAAAGCCCAAAGACGACCCTTTTGACAAGGCCGCAAGACTTAGGCAAACAAACAAGATGTAATGCAAGTGGTTGAACCCGAAGGTTGCCTACGTATCCCTTTGCAAGGAATCAAACCAGCGTAGTTCAGGGGCAGAATGCAAGTGACATGCTCAAAATGCAGTTTGAAAGTTGGACTTACACGCTTCGCGAAGCCGGTTGTTTAAAAATTCATGATGTATACAATGCAATGCAATGTCATGGAGTGATGATAAAGATATGAAGATGGCAACATGGGAGGCAAGCCTCGTGCAAATGATAGTAAACATAACAGGGGGTGCATTGCATACAAAAATGAAAGAAGGGGGTGCATCGCATTCAAATGTGCATACCACACAAATGAAAGGGGGTTGCATCGCATACAAATGTGCATACCGCACAAATGAAAGGGGGTTGCATCGCATACAAATGTGCATACCGCACAAATGAAAGAGGGTTGCATCGCATACAAATGTGCATACCACACAAATGAAAGGGGTTGCATCACATACAAATGTGCATACCGCACAAATGAAAGGGTTGCATCGCATACAAATGTGCATACCGCACAAATGAAAGGGGTTGCATCGCATACACATGTGCATACCGCACAAGTGAAAGGGGTTGCATCGCATATACATGTGCATACCGCACAAATGAAAGGGGGGTTGCATCGCATACAAATGTGCATACCGCACAAATGAAAGGGGTTGCATCGCATACAAATGTGCATACCGCACAAATGAAAGGGGGTGCATCGCATACACATGTGCATACCGCACAAATGAAAGGGGGGTTGCATCGCATACAAATGTGCATACCGCACAAATGAAAAGGAGTTGCATCGCATACAAATGTGCATACCGCACAAATGAAAGAGGGTTACATCGCATACAAATGTGCATACCGCACAAATGAAAGAGGGTTGCATCGCATACAAATGTGCATACCGCACAAATGAAAGGAGGTTACATCGCATACAAATGTGCATACCGCACAAATGAAAAGGGGGGCGAACTCGGGATCCAAACGCGTCTCACGCGAGAGGAGGAATAGTGGTGTAACCAACAGTTGTATCTCAACGTATTTCATACGGAGAGAGAGAAGGTTTTAACCGGGTGAATAACAATGGTGTAACCAACAGACGTATCTCAACGTATTTCATATGGAGAGAGGGAAGGTTTTAACCGGATGAACTTGCAATCCCAACGCGTGACATGCGACAGGAGGAAAGATGGTATGACCAACAGATGTACCTAATGTTTTTAACCGAGTGAATCAACAACCTAACGCGTCTCACGCGAAAGGAGGAAAGATGGTGTAAACAACAGGCGCACCTGATGTTTTTAACCGAGTGAAATCAACAACCTAACGCGTCTCACGCGAAAGGAGGAAAGATGGTGTAAACAACAGGCGCACCTAATGTTTTTAACCGAGTGAAATCAACAACCTAATGCGTCTCACGCGAAAGGAGGAAAGATGGTGTAAAAATCAGGCGCACCTGATGTTTTTTAACCGAGTAAATCAACAACCTAACGCGTTTCACGCGAAATGAGGAATAGTGAACGAACCCAAATGCGTTTCATGCAAGAGGATAAAATGTGGTATAACCTATAGAGGTACCTAACCGTATCTTATACGGAAAGGAGAAAGGTTTTAACCAGGTAAACATCAAATCCTAACACGTTTCACGTGAAAGGAACAAAGGTAAATTCGAAGTCCAAATGCATCTCACATGAGTGGAAGAATGGTAGAATGATTTCTTGTTAACAAGGGGTAATCTCTACATGCAGAAGCCACGGATGCCGCTTTTCTTTTTGATTATATTCACAACTTTCCCCATTCTCCAACGGGGTGATAGACTAGATTGGTTCAGTATCCAGAATTGAGGTGTATACACGCTACCTCAACCTATGGGGCTGCCATACAGATTTCAAGCCGGGGATACACCCTTAGGTATTTAAACCAGACTTTAGTCTCGAAAATTCTAAACCTTTGCGTTCTAGGCCTCGGCCATTCGAGCTCTAATTTCTACCGTCGCAGTTGGTCTCCTAGGAACTCATTGCAAACACAACCAAGATAATACACAAATATTTTCATACAAATACACACAAATATGTACATATGGTATACACATATGCATATACAGACAACATACAGACAGATATATACAGATATATACACAGACATATACAGTATATATATAGGTATATACGACACAGACATATACGGACCTATACACAAACATATACGGATATATACACAGATGGAGAATATTCTATTTGCAACCGTCAGTGGGAAGATGCCGTTACTGAGAAGGCATATTCCGTTTGCTGACGTCAGTACACGTACGCAAAACACGCAAAAAGAAAGGAAAAACACAAAATGTATGGAAGTGGGGATATGGGGTTTCGAACCCCTGACCTTCGGCCTGGTCTTCGAGTCCTCGACCACTGAACCACGCCACTCTTGTGACAAGATATGCAAACAAATATATATACATATACGAGACATATATACACAAAATCAAAACAAACCAAAAGAAACACTCGATGTGGGGTTCGAACCCCTTACCTCAGGCTCTGCCTCTCACTCTTCAACCACTGGGCCAAACCACTGAACCCAAGCCACACCTGTGACCCAAATGTTCAAACATATATATATATATATATGAGACATATTTATACATAAAACGAAAACAAAACAAAAGAAACACTTAATGTAGAATTCGAACCCCTGACCTCGGGCTTAGGCTTTCCGAATCCTCAACCCACTGGGCCAAACCACTGAACCCAAGCCATACTTGTGACCCAAATATTCAAAAAAATATATATATTACATAGCTATACAATACATATACATATATATATATACAACTCTCCCGCCTCTCCTATTTTTGTCTCACTCTCTCTTCCTATTTTGTCTCACTCTCTCTTCCTTCATCTTCTTCGAGCGTCGTGTCTGTCGCCCGATTTCAACAATCGCGGCGCCTGACCGACAGGCTATCCAATCCTGCCCGATTGTCAAAGATCGTCTCTAGCCTTCCTCCCTCTCTGTCTTCTTCTTTGGCTTCATCCTCTTCTTAAATTGAGGCCTGCGAAAGAGAGAAGCAGAGCAAAAGCCTGTAAACTTCCTCTGCCACCACTCTGTAACCTCTTTCTTTTGCATTATTCTTTTCTGCCATGGACTCTTCACAAGGTTCTCTCACTCTTTTTCCAGACCTAAACGAGTCTACGATAGAGATGACCAATTCCGACTCCCCTGAACCTCAACCACGGGCTCCTCCTCCTTCTCCTGTTTTCAACTTTCCAGCGATGTCAGTTGAACAAATCATGGCTGCACAGTCTGACATCGAAGCAAACTCGTATACGCTGAGGTCTTGTGTGGAGACCGTGACTGCGGTTTCCAACTTGTCTCGTCGACTGCAAAACAAGACATGTGAGGTGCATCGATTGAATGCACAACTTTCTTTACTTCAACATATGTACAAAGATTCTCGAGGGGAAGTTAGCGGATTGAAGAAACAAATCAAGGAGTTGAAACGACAAGTGACCGTCGCAACTCATCATGGGACTACCTTTGACGGCCAGCGAGGGATAATCTCCTTCGAAAGCTCTGCCAAGGCCGAGACAGAGGCTTCAAGAGCTTCGAAGAAGTAAAGATGAAGTGAGGCAGCTGATGGTAAAGTCAAGCAACGAAGTTGTGTGCAAATGAAGCCAGTTGTAATCTTTGCCATCGCCGGGTTGCTGCCAAAAAACTAAGAAAATGCTACTCTCTCTTTTTGCTTTTTTTTGTTTTTGTTTTTGTTTTTGTTGTTTTTGTTGTTTTTTTTTGTTTTTTTTTTTGAGTCTCTGTAATCGGGGATGTCCTCCCCTGACTTCAATAAAATCAGTTTCTTGTTTTGCTCATCACTGGCATGACTGGCATATCACTTTGAGCTTGAAAACAATTTGTTTGATTGAATTTGAGAGTGATTAAATTTTGAACTCTAAATTGAACATTGATTCTATACTGACCCATACTGACCTAAATCAAAGAATGACTTAACAAAAGAAAAACGAAGCAAAACGATCCAAACACACTCATATACACTGACTAGTATAAATACACCGACTGGTATAAATATACTGATTGGTATGAAAGGTACACACTTATATATACTAACTGGTATGAATACCCTGATTGGTATGAATACACTGACTGGTATAAATACACACTTATATACACTGAATAGTTGACTCAAGCGGTGGAGAAGACAAAATTTCTAACTCGACTATGCCCCTAGTTCATTGCCTTGACCCTTTTTTATCTCTTGATTTGTTTTTTGTAAAAATGTTTTGATCAACATGAGAGTTAGATTAGCATACTTATTCCATTTTCTGTTTCAAATCATGTAAGCTAACTGTGAGTACTGAAAATTTTCCCTTTTTAAATCCAAAGAATGGTCCAAGTTTTGCAAAAATGGAACAATTTTCGAGAAAAATTAGTCCGTTTCATTCAAATTAATCAAAACCTATTTTTGCAAATGGCCACTACTCAACTAACATGGAATCAACCATTGGGGTGCATAGTCCCAAACCAGATAATCAAAGGTGATATCTGAACCAAGCCAACCGAACCAAGCCAATCCGAACTGAATGAAGTCAAGCAAAACTGGACCGGACCGAACCAAGCTGAATCGAAACCAACTGAACTGAGCAGAACGAAGGTACACCAATCAAACACGGATAGGACAACCAAGTCTACTAAAGATACACCAATCAAACATGGACAAAATGAATGAGTTGAAAAATTATTGGGGCCGAACTTCAAGATGAAGCTACCTACGTATCCCAAAGATAGGAATCAGGCCATCGTAGTTCGGGCTAAGGGTCACTCGGGTATTGACACTCTCCTTTTGTGCTCTAACTTTTGCCAAAGCCGCCTTTTCGGGTTTTTAACCTTGCGAGCTTTTCATTTTTTCATTTTTTTTTTTTTCATTTTCATCATTTTTTTTTCATTTTCATTTTTTTTTATCATTTTTTTTATTTTTTTGTTTTTCTGCTCTAACTTTTGCTTGGGTCATCCTTCCGGGTTTTCCGCCCAGCGAGCCTCTCAAGGGTTTCAGTTTAGCTGGTCCATGTTGATTGGGTATGAGATCTCTAAGCCATCAAAATCTATAATAATGACTGCTACACTTGACCAAGAGATATGATGATGTAGGGACTAGGCTACTTGGGTCTGAATTTGCCCCTAGTGTAGTGGATATGAACTTGACTGTTCTTCAATAATAAAATTCATTCTCTCAAATTCTGGGTTTGGCCTTTATGGGCGGTCTTCATTGGGAAACGATTCAGTTTTAACTCTTTGATCACATCCAACCTTTTGCCCCTAGTTCAAGGGCTGCTTCAATTCTAAATCACATCCGACCTTCTTGCCCTAGTTCAAGGGTTGCTTCCAATCTGAATCACTGGCCCTACATAGTTTTGGCTAAGGTTTACTCGGGTATTGACACTCTCCTTTTACGCTCTAACTTTTGCCAAAGCCGCCCTTTCGGGTTTTCAACCTTGCGAGCTTTTCATTTTTCTTTTTATTTTTTATTTTTGTGCTTTAACTTTTGCCTGGGTCGCCTTTCTCGGTTTTCAGCCCAGCGAGCCTCTCAAGGGTGGTACCTTATTGCCCCTAGTTCAAGGGCTGCCTCCATTTCAGCTATGCAAGCCTCACACTTTTGCCCCTAGTTCAAGGACTGTTTCAAATCGAAATCACATTCTCTGGCCTGAGTTCAAGGTCTGTTTCCAATCTGGATCATATCATTGCCCCTAGTTCAAGGGCTATTTCCAATCTAAATCATATTCGACCTTATTGCCCCTAGTTGAAGGGCTGCCTCCATTTGAATCACATCATGGCCCCTAGTTCAAGGGCTATTTCCAATTCGGCTATGCAAGCCTTACACTTTGAATGATCATTGAATACTTCGAATCAAGGTTTGAAAGCTAAGGAGCTAAAGAGGTCGGACCTCGAATCAAGAGGGATCCTATGCTGTATAATCAATTCCAGGCATGTCTTTGTAGGACCACGCAAAAACAGTTTTTGAAATCTTTTCACAAAGTGACTAATCACTCGTACTTTTACGAAGACAAGATAGAACCAATTTGGACCAAGCCAGGATCCTTCTCAGTACCCACATCAACAAAAATGATTTTATTCATCAAAGGATTAGCACACCTCTCTTCCTCTCAGTTGATCAAAATTTGCAAATCCCGAGAAAATTCTTCCTCTTTGTTTTTATCAGAGTTTTGGAAAAAGTTTTGAAAAACTTTGGTCAATGCTATGATTTAAAGGCACAGAGAAGTAGGCAGACTCTATGGCATTTTTATTTTATTTTTCTGTTTATTGAAAAGAGACTATGACTCAGCAATGACAACAGACTTTTGACAACATACTCAAAAGAAAATGACAAAGAGGACCTAGACAGGATAGAAATGTCTAGGTTAGCACTATCGAAATTAACAGACTCTGACTCATTAGGCTGACTTTAGCCTGACTCTAACTTTACAAACTTGGTGGAGTCAAACTTAGACTCAATACTCAATTCAGAACTCAAAATAAAACCATTCTCAAATTGCCAGTCAAAGTGTGGGCCATCCACAACATTCAAAATAAAGCTTGTGCAATCAACAGGTGGTCACTCCCCAATCACAGAGATGGTCGACTTTGTGGAATATCGGCATTTTTTTTATTTTTTACAAAAATTTTTTTTTGATTTTATGTTTTTGTTATTTATTTTTTATTTTTTATTTTTTTTTGAAGTAATGGTGCTAAACTGAACAACCTGAACCACTCATTCGAATTTGAGAACCCCTGTATAGATCCAATACATTGCACATAAAGCAGGAAAGAGAACAAACACCCCTAAAGAGGGTAGGGTTATCCTGTCCTAGCTTGGAATGATCTAGGGTTTCACTATTCAAACAAGTGGCATCATATATCCTAGAAATGGGAGAGCATCCTGTCCTAATTTTGGAAGGTACTATAGCTCATTATATGCACAAGGTTAGCTCTACTCTAAGGGTTGAAGTCAAGGTGACGTTACCAAAGAGTCCTTTGGGTCATAACCAATAAAGATTCCAGGAAATCAGAAGAGTCAAATAGCCTCTCTTTGAAGTCTGAGAACCTTAGATAGCAAAGCTAGATAGCAGGGCTACATAGCAAAGCTACCCTTTTGACAAATCTCAAAAGGTTACAAGACAAGGCCTCTAAAGTATCGTAAAAATAGGTGTAGTGTCACAAAAAGCTTACCTGTGCTCCTACCAGTAGCTGGGCAACACAGGGACTTGAAGTGCACCAATGAATGCAATGCAATAAACATATAATTGAAAATAAAAGTCATATCATGGAGTTCGAGTCAAGGTTTCATAAAATCCCCAGCAGAGTCGCCAGAAACTGTAACATGCCCGGGGGGTACCCGCGCGCGTTAAACAGTTCGGACTCCCGAGATCTCTTTGATCTCAAGTTTCACGAGTGCAATGTGAAATGTAGATGAGAATCCAGATTTGGCAACTTTTAGAAAAAACATTTTATTGCGAAACCTTTTGCCAGAAATGGACTGCGTCATCAGATCTTAGAGTCGCCACCTAATATTTATTTTGGGAAAATTAGGAAACCCATGACTCGTGCCAAGGCCACTGTTCGTCGTAACCAAGGATGCTTGGCTCGGAACCTTAGGTATGAAGGGGGAAGGTCATTAATTGAGCACCTCCCGCTCACCCGATCAAAAGATCGGCCTCTACTAAAACATGATATGAATTTTATTTTCTTTCTATGTTCATGTTTTGATTATTTAATAAATCCTAAAATTTACTATGTAAAACATACAAGTATAGACTATGTCACTTATTTTGGAACAACTTGATTTCATGTAGTTTTGAAAGAGTTTTGAAAATGTACAACCCAAATAAATTGAGTTTACAAACATGAAAATCAACATCATTCCAAATTGAGCGACACAACCTCCATCCACTGGCATTCATACAGTTATATCACATAAGCAGATAGCCACATGGTAAGATGCTTAAACATAGTAAGAAAAACACACACAAATGGGATGCTAAAGCATAAAAACTTACAAGTTTGACGACCCACGAACAAGCTACAAAACAAAGTTAGTAAAACATGCATGATCTTATATACAAAATCCTAATGCAATTCACTCATGAGATGCAACTAAAGATTCGGCTTCTAAGATATGACATGTGAATCATCTCAAGAACATGAGGTAGCGCACATAATCACATAGGAATTGATTAAATCCACAAATGCAAACTTCGCCGAATCAAGATGCATGAAACATGGATGCAAAGCATGAATATGATGAAAAATAAATATGATGTTTATGTACAAATAAGGAAAGCAAGTAAAAGAATGGGATAGAAAGAAGCGGGGATGGGGAATTATTACAACACTTGAATTATTACATATCCAAATAAAGGAGGAGGAGGAAAACAAATAGTACAACAAACTATAAAAAATCCTCACAAACTCTCAAAATAAAAAATAAAATAAAGAAACTTCATGTGCGCCGGAAAATATTCTGCTTGACGTAGGAAGACTGCTCCATTCTGTCTGGGGAAACTTATTTTGCATGAGCACTATTCATCCCGAGATACTATTCACCGCCGGAAGTTACCATTCACCAATTACTATTCATCTTTCTTGATCGTTATTTATCTTACTGGGCATTTTTCATCCGCAGTTACTATTCATCGCCGGAGGTACTATTCATTAACGGGGTTACTATTCACCGCCGGAGGTTACTATTCACCGCCAATCACTATTCATCCGGTGGGGTCACATCTTTTAACAAATTAGGTGGTTCGACCAACCATTTAAAGTGATAAAATTACAACAATTTGTAAATAGTAAACTACAACATTTTATGTAAATTACAACAATTTATATACAACAGTAAATTACAGCAGATAAAGTAATAAAATTAGGTGGTTCAACCGACCATTTAAAGTAGTACAATTACAACAATTTACAAATAGTAAACTACAACATTTTATGTAAATTACAACAGTTTATATACAACAGTAAATTACAGCAGATAAAGTGGTAAAATTAGGTGGTTCAACCGACCATTTAAAAAAATTATGAAAAGCAATAAATGAAGTACTTAAACAAATTATATCATATTTTGAAATTAAATGAAAGTTTGCGAAAACTCACCTTTCGGGGAAATGATGAATTTTCTGATTCACAAACTTTCTTTTGATTACCCTCAAGTTTGTAGAATGTGTTCTCAATTCTCAGTCCCAATTTGGAATTACAACTTCTCTTTCTGATTCTTTTTTTCTCAAAATTCTCGCACTACTTCTCTTTTTTTTTATTATTCTCTTAGACTCTTTTTTTCTTTGATCTTTCTCGAAACAGAATCCCTCCCCTGCCCAAAAAAAAACTTCTCTTCATTCTGCTGTAATCTGTCCCTTTTTATAGAAAACATTTGTAAGATAAGGACAAAAGAAGAAACGGTGGAATTTCAAAAGATGCACAGTGATTTTACTGTGCATTGCACAGTAAAATTACTATGCACTTTAAATATAATAATATATAAAAGGGATTATTAGCATAAATATATGTACAAATACCCAAAAATATATATAAAATAAAATATATTTTAGTAGGCCAAATATGTAACATAATTTGACCAAAGCGGGTCTAAAGGCACAGAAAACAAAAAGACACACGATGGGAGTGTAGTGAATTTTTTTTCAAAGGAGGAATAATACCCTTATATAATATAATATTATATATATACAAAAGTATGGTGCGTGGGTGAAACCATGGTACCGAAAATATTATATAATAATATAACATAATATATATATATATATAATACATAATAAAGGGAAAGAAAATGGAGAAGGAGTCTAAAATAATTTGGCAAAAACAGGTGTAAGACTAGGATTAAAGTTTACATTCCATCTTTTTACTGAGAATTTTGTGAGATAGCATATTCCTGTTTTCATCATTGAGTAATCAAAAGAAAGCGCCCAAGTCTTAGGGCCGGTCAAAATGGGGTGTCTACACTTGTCAATGCTCCGAAGTATGAGTGTGCCTTTGCCTCAAGCGCAAGATCAAGCCTGCTTCAAAGTTATGCACCCTTCCACCCGCATTGTTATGCATTCTTCCACTGGTACTGTCATGCACACCTTTACTTGCGTTGTCACGCACACTCGTTGTATTGTCATGCACACCTTACTTGCATTTATTTGCATCTTGTGTTATCTTCTACCTTTTATCCTTTTACGCTGAGCAACGTTTGGGATCGTTGTCCTACGGGACTTTCTCAGGTTGCGTTGTGCGCGCACTTGAGCGGTTGTTTTCGGACCTCCTCTCACGATTTCAGCGTGGTTTGAGTGTCCCGTTCCTCACACGATTTCAGCGTGTTTGGAATTTATCCCAGGTTGCGTTGTAGACGCGCTGGGCGGGTTGTTTTTGGACCTCCTCTCACGATTTTAGTGTGGTTTGAGTGTCCCGTTCCTCACACGATTTCAGCGTGTTTGGATTTTATCTCAGGTTGCGTCGTGCGCGCACTTGAGCGGTTGTTTTCGGACCTCTTCTCACGATTTCAGCATGGTTTGAGTGTTATTTTCCTCACACAATTTCAGCGTGTTTGGAATTTATCCCAGGTTGCGTTGTAGACGCGCTGGGCGGGTTGTTTTTGGACCTCTTCTCACGATTTCAGCGTGGTTTGAGTGTCCCGTTCCTCATACGATTTCAGCGTGTTTGGAATTTATCTCAGGTTGCGTTGTGCGCGCACCTGGGTGGTTGTTTTCGGACCTCTTCTCACGATTTCAGCGTGGTTAGAGTGTTCCTTTCCTTACACGATTTCAACATGTTTAGAATTTATCCCAGGTTGCGTTGTAGACGCGCTGGGCGGGTTGTTGGACCTCCTCTCACGATTTCAGCGTGGTTTGAGTGTCTCGTTCCTCACACGATTTCAGCGTGTTTGGAATTTATCCCAGGTTGCGTTGTAGACGCGCTGGGTGGGCTGTTTTTGGACCTCCTCTCACGATTTCAGCGTGGTTTGAGTGTCCCGTTCCTCACACGATTTCAGCGTGTTTGGATTTTATCTCAGGTTGCGTCGTGCGCGCACTTGAGCGGTTGTTTTCGGACCTCTTCTCACGATTTCAGCGTGGTTAGAGTGTTCTTTTCCTCACACGATTTCAGCGTGTTTGGAATTTATCCCAGGTTGCGTTGTAGACGCGCTGGGCGGGTTGTTTTTGGACCTCCTCTCACGATTTCAGCGTGGTTTGAGTGTCCCGTTCCTCACATGATTTCAGCGTGTTTGGAATTTATCTCAAGTAACGTTGTGCGCGCACCTGGGCGGTTGTTTTCGGACCTCTTCTCACGATTTTAGCGTGGTTAGAGTGTTTCTTTCCTGACACGATTTCAGCGTGTTTGGAATTTATCCCAGGTTGCGTTGTAGACGCGCTGGGTGGATTGTTGGACCTCCTCTCACGATTTCAGCGTGGTTTGAGTGTCCCGTTCCTTATGCGATTCCATCGTGTTTGGAATTTATCTCGGGACGCGTGAAGCACAAGCCCGAGCGGTTGTTTTCGCTCCTCTTCTTACGATTTCAGCATGGTTAGAGTGTCTCCTTGCCTCACACGATTTCAGCTTGTTTGGAATTTGTTTACCTCTTCTCACGATTTCACCGTGATTGGAGCCTCCACTTCCTCACACGATTTTCAGCGTGTTTGGAATTTATCTTAGGTTGCGTGGAACGCGCTCCTGATTGATTTTCTTTATTCTGCCTCCACTCACGAGTCCAGCGTGGTTGGAGTATGTCACCCTTTGCATCTATTGTACTCTCTGTTGCGTCGCATCTATTATCTATTGCATCACATCTGTTACATCCATTGCATCATATCTGTTTTATCGTCTAGTCTAGGAGACCTTAAATCTCGCATCTTCATTCGCACTGTCTTGTGCACTCTCTAGTCTAGGAGACCTTAAATCCTCTAAAGGTGCAATTCCTTTGGTGTTTGTCGTGCCCGAACGACTTCCAATGGTCTGGTATAGCCACATGCCTGTGTTAGCGGTGAGTTCCTAGGAGACCAACTGAGACGGTGGAAACTAGAGTTCGAATGGCTCATGCCTAGAACGCAAAGGTTCGGGATTTCCGAGACTAAAGTCTAGTTTAAATACCCAGGGGTGTATCCTCGGCTTGAAATCTGTATGGCAGCCCCATAGGTTGAGATAGCATGTGTATGCGCCTCAATTCTGGATACTGAGCCAACCTAGTATGTCACCCTGTTGGAGAATAGGGAAAGCTACAACCATAGCCAGGGAGAAAAGTATTACTGTGGTTCAACTGAGAAGAAGAGGAAGATTCCCACATCAGCTTGAGGTAGGATATTGCCGAGGTAAGTTATTGCCAATTGCCCCTGTAAGGTACCTCCCTTTTCCTAGCTATCACATTGCATTTTAGTCATTACAGTGCATTGCATAAATCCCCAATTTTCAAACCGGCTTGGACATTGCCGAGGTAAGTCATTGCCAATTGCCCCTGTAAGGTACCTCCCTTTTCCTAGCTATCACATTGCATTTTAGTCATTACAGTGCATTGCATGAATCATCAATTTTCGAACCGACTTCGCGTAGCGTATAAGTCCAACTTTCAAACCGGCTTCGCGTAGCATATAAGTCCAATTTTCAAACCGGCTTCGCGCAGCATATAAGTCCAATTATCAAACCGGCTTCGCGTAGCGTATAAGTCCAATTATCAAAATCTTTCTACATATCATTTTGCATCCTGCCCCTGAACTACGCTGGTTTGATTCCATACAAAGGGATACGTAGGCAGCCTGAGGGTTCAACCAACTACATCTGTATTTTGTTTTTTTGTCCAAGTCTTCGGCCTTGTCAAAAATGGGTCGTCTCTGGGCTTTGACATTCACTCCCGTCACTTCTTGACTTCCAAGTTCTGTCAAAGAGGGGCAACTGTAGACACCCCATTTTTGACCGCTCTTAAGACCTGGACGCGACTGATGGTTTACATAGTGGAGAAAGGTGTGCAGGGCAAAGGTTCAATTTCTTCAGCAAGAGGAGAGTCAAATCCCAACCTTATACCCCATTTTAGGCCAAAGCTATTTTGAATGGTTTTTAGACCTTAGAACCCTCTCTTTCAAAACATTTTTGAAATAAAGTTTCTACAATGTTCCGAGACTCACATTTTGTTAAATGTTGCGCTTTTCGATAAACCGAGTCAGGACAGAGTGGAAATGAATGAAAGAGAGATGAAATCTTTGAAAAATCTTTCAAAAAACCTTACTTAGGGGTTTAGAGTTGAAGAAAAGAAGAGAAGAGGGAAGAAACCCAGTTGAGGGAGAAAATGGGCATGAACTGTTAAGAGAGAGTCGAGTAGCCCTCGCCAAATCGGGCCTATTCATTTGCATACTTGGAATCAAGCTATGAGGCCACCACCATTGGAAAGATCACTTCTGGGGCTTCATTTTGCACTCAAGAATCTCCTGAAGCCAATTCCGGACGGGGGAGATATGGTTGATTAAAGTAGGGCATCACTTCGGTTGGACCGAATCTGCGCAGCTTCACCAAAACAGGCATAACTTTTTGCACAGGAGGAATTTTAATGCAAGGTTTGTGCCATTGGAAAGCTAACTTCCGGGGCTTCAATTTGGACACCTGGCCAACCACCTTTGGACTTCCCAATCACGGGCCGACCACCTTTCTTTCCGGCAGACTCATTTTTTGTCCTGAAAAACTAGAAAAAGTAGCAGACCGACCATAAAAGGTGGTCGGCCGACCACTCATGCCCAGAAAGCCCAAAATTGATAGATATTTTCCCTCCAGCTACTTTCCACAACCTCCAGCTATCCCAGATCAGATATTTTCGACCCAAGCTTGTTGAGGAAGCTATTCTCTTCATATTAGAGGGTTAGAGCACATTTAGGAGGGGGAGACAACTTAGGTGACTTAGAACATTTTGAGAGCTTCTCTCACTAAAAAAATTTCCTCTCTCTCTAGAATTCTCAGCTCTCTCTCTCTCTCTCTCTCTCTCTCTCTCTCTCTTCCTATATTGTGTGTATAGAAGCATATAAGTGCCCAAAAGTGAGTGTTCTTCCCATTTCTTGAGCCTCCACCCTTGATCAAACTTGCCTATCTTGAAGAGGTGATCCTTGGAGGTGTATTTGGAGCTCCTAAGGTCCAAGAAGGACCTGTTTTGGTGCTGAGCTTTAAGGGTAAGACTCTTCTCCTCTTAAGCTCATTCTTGGTGTACTTGTATAGCCATCTTTGCATGCTTCTTTTGGCCTGGTTTTCAACTGAAAAAACCTTTGTTTTTATGGATTAAAAATGATGGTTTAAGGCCCTTTTGGAGTTAAGGGTGATCTACCCACTTTTGTAGCTTTTTGGCTATGTGTTGAGCCTTGTTCTAAAGCTTTTAAAACAACCTTTCTTTGGCCTTTAAACCACTGAATTCCAGTGGAATTTCAGTGGTGGAAAAGCTGTTTTGAGGTCCCAAATGGGAGGGGATAGCCTCCCCTCCTAGTTTCTTCATGCCATGCCTTGTTGGCTTTGTAAAAGAGCATCTTTTTTTGGGTTGTTTTAGCTTAAGCCAAGCATGTTTTAGCCCCTATTTTGCCATGTTTCAGATCTGTTTTGGGGTGGATAGGGCCCTTGTTGCTTATTTCTTGCACTTGTAGTGCAATCTCGCTTTCTAGCCTAACATGCTTCATGTTTTAGCCTAACTTCCTAACATGTACTAGCTTAACTTTGGCCTACAATTGTTCATATCTCAGCATGTTTAAGCTCTGTTTTAACTTGTTTGGATGGTTTGTGTATGGCCTTGCATGGTTGTGGTTTGAGTGCTTAGAATGGCCTAAAAGAGAGCATGCTTTGCGAGCTTGTTTTGGTGCATGACCAGCATGTTTTTTAGCTCATATTTGACATATAGAAACTCTGTTTTGAGCTGGATACAACTCTCATGCATTACATTACATAGTTGTAGTTCATGTGCTTAAAGAGCCCAATGAGTTGGCATGCTATATCGCTTTGTTTTGGTGCATGTCCATAGCATTTTCAGCATTGTTTTGGCATGTAGAAACACTGTTTTGAGGTGGTTGAGACCTGCATGCATTGTACCATATAGCTATGGCTTATGTGTTTCATTGGTTTCTTGCATGAGCATGCTTCATTGACTTGTTTTGGCCTTTGTTCCATGCACTTTAGCCACTATTTTGAGGCTGCATAACTCTGTTTTGAGTTGATTTTGTTGTTTAAGGCTTGCCTTGTGTGGTTATGGTGTAATGCTCTTGCATGCCTAGTTGATTAGTCCATTTGAGCATGAGTGCTTGAACCATTTGCATGTTGTAGTAGTGTCTTGCACACAATTTCAGAGCATACTTCATGCCATTCATGCCACTTCCTTACATGTTTCACTTTCATTGCTTTGAAAGTAGCCTTGAGCCTCTTGTCGGTTTGAGCATGAAGTTGAGACGTTCATGCTTAATGGCTTTAATCCTCTTGAGGGTTTCTACTAGCCAACGGCATGAGGTCTTCTTCATGCTCAAGGCACTTGAGGCTTAGGCCCTCTTTCCCATTAGA
The DNA here is from genome assembly GCA_036172215.1 of Camellia granthamiana. Lineage (NCBI taxonomy): Eukaryota > Viridiplantae > Streptophyta > Magnoliopsida > Ericales > Theaceae > Camellia > Camellia granthamiana. The sequence continues at coordinate 22,627,192 of CM069913.1, read as the reverse complement.
GGACTCTCATTTGGACTTAATCAATTAAAGGATGAATTGGTAGTGCTAAAATGAGTAAATAAAATTGACCAAGTAAAACGGCAAGATAAGCATAACATTTGTTTGCATTGCATGTGTCAGGTATTCGATCAGACATTATATCGAACACAAGGTGGATTAGTCCATTTCATACTCAAAGTGATGAAATGAGCTAATCCCCTTAGTCGCCAACACACTTGATCATGCATGATAGGGTGGTGGCATTTTGTGTGTATTTGTACATTCATGTCATATTGAAACGTGCAATTGGACTCCTCGGCCATCATGCATTGAGATGCGTGATTGATGGCCCGAGGATCAAGGACCACACTCCCTAGAGCTTGTGCAAGGACGGGGAGGAGTGGTCGCGCACACACATGTTGAAAATACCTTGTTTTTTCTCCTCCTTGCCTTTGTTGCAGAAAAACCAGAATCCATGGGGCAGAAAGTGGTCGGCCGACCAGGTTTTCTGGCAGGCCGACCACCTTTTTTGGTTTCCACCATGAGGGGTGGTCGGCAGGTGTTTCCCAAGCCAAGAGCTGGTCGGCAGCCTTTCCCAGGTGGAGTTTCAGCCTTCTGGAGCTTTGTGCAAGTTTCTGAAATCAGTTGCAAACAAAGGCGAGACGAGGCATCGCGTTGGAATTTCCCGACAAAGCGCATCAAGCATGCATGCATTCTTTGACATCCAAAACAGAGCCGGGGCAATCCATTTACATGCTAGTTTATTGCTTGTTTAGTCAATTTGTTAATTAATTAGAGTTGTGTAATAATTAGGTAGAGTAGTTAATTATTTATTCGGACTGTATTATTTATTCGGACCCTCCGAGCGAGGGCGAATGTTGTAATAAGTGTGCGTGTGAGTGACGTATGTCTTCCAACCCCACGTCTTTCTCCCTTTTATTTACCAGCTTATGATGGTTAGATTAGGGCACGTTTCAATTAGCATACAGTATAATAGCATGTTTACATTCATTCATCTGTTTTGCATGCACCGGGCTCGGCGCATCATGCTAACTGCATTGTACTTCCATTCCAACTTGAATACGTGTATCAAGTTGTTGCATTTCACATGCCATTCTTAGATTAGCTGAGCCTGTCGTAGTTGCATTTTTGCATGTGTTGCATTAGACATCTCTGTATAGTTAGGATCATGCATGGATTTCTAACATAGCTTCTGTTTTGGCTTGGAGTACTCGGAAAGTGTTTATGCTTTAGCATCCTTGCATGTGTGTGAGTGACTACCATGATAGCATGCTTACCATGAGGCTATTTGCTTACGTGATATACCTGCCTGAATGCCTGTGGGTGAAGGTTGGATTATCTGAATTGGAATAATGCATTGACTGTGAGTTTTAAGCCCACTAGGTAGTGGCAAAACCATGTTTTCTAAGCCCACCTGAGGGTGGCAAAATCTGCATTTTAAGCCTACTTGCGAGTAGCAAACTGCTTTAAAAAACAAACAGGAAATGTTTTGTTCCAATTCAGGCGATCCGGTCTATACTTGTATGCTGTGCGCATCACATAGTAAATCTAGGCTAATAACCGGAATAAGAACGCATAGTGTTTTCAAAACTAAATATCATGGTTAGTAGAGGCCGATCTTTGATCGGGCGAGCAGGGAGAAACTGTAGACGTCCCCGAACGCCCCGGGAGGGTTAAGTCCCGTTCCGTTCATTTGGGCTCACTACAGCTCAAGGACTCGATTGTCACGGTTCTAAATCTTGAACCAAAGAGTCCAAATCCGGCAAATCGTTTTTAAGAAAACATATTTTTGAAAGAAGTGCCAAACATGGACTGCTTTGCCAGATACAGAGTCGCCACCTAAATATTTTTTTTTATGGGGAAATTTAGGAAACCCTGACTCGGTGCCAAAGGCCACGTGTCCGTCATCACCAAAGTTGCCTCGGCTCGGGAACTTGGGTACGATTGGGGAAGGTCACTTCGTGAGAACCCCCGCTCGCCCGGTCAAAGATCGGCCTCTACTAACCGTGATATCTAGTTTTGAAAATATTGTGTGTTCTTATTCCGGTTATTAGCTTAGATTACTACGTGATGCGCACAGCATACAAGTATAGACTGGATCGCCTGAATTGGAACAACACATTTCATGTTTGTTTTTGAAAGATGGTTTGCTACCCGTAGGTAGGCTTAAAATGCAGATTTTGCCACCCTCGGGTGGGCTTAGAAAACATGGTTTTGCCACTATCTAGTGGGCTTAAAACTCACAGTCAATGCATTATTCCAATTCAGATAATCCAACCTTCACCCACGGGCATTCAGGCAGTTATCTCACATAAGCAGTTAGCCTCATGGTAAGCATGCTATTCATGGCAGTCACTCACACGCATGTGTAGACACCCCATTTTTGACCGCCCTTAAGACTTGGGCGTTACTGATGGTTTGCTCGGTGATGAAAGGTGTGCAGGGCAAAGGTTCAATTTCTTCGGCAAAGAGAGGGACAAATCTCAACTTCACACCCCATTTTGGACCAAAATTGTTTTGGATGGTTTTTAGACCTTAAAACCCTCTCTTTCAAAACATTTTTGAAATAAAATTCCTACGATGTTCCGACGCTCGCATTTCGGTAAATGTTGCGCTTTTCGGTAAACCGAGCAAGGACAAAGTGGAAATGAATGAAAGAGAGATGAAATCTTTGAAAAAAATCTTTCAAAACACCTTGCTTAGGGGTTTGAAGTTGAAGAAAAGAGGAGAAGAGGGGAGAAAACAAGTTGAAAAAGAAGATAGACAAGAATCGTTAAGAGAGGGACGAGCAGTCCTCGCTAAATCAAGCTTATTTGTCTATACACTTGGAGTTAAGTTATGAGGCTACCACCATTGGAAAGAAGACTTCCGGGGCTTCATTTTTCATACAACAATCTCTTAAACCCGAGTCCGGATGGCGGAGATATGATTGGTTGAAGTTGGGCATCATCCCGGTTGGATCGAGTCTGCGCGGCTTCACCAAAAAGGGCATAACTTTTTCCACAGAAGGAATTTTAATGCAAGGTTTGCGCCATTGGAAAGCTAACTTCCGGGGCTTCAATCTGGACATCAACCGGCCATTTTTTGACCTTACCGGCCATCCACTAGCACTCTATTTATCCGACCGGCCAGAAAATATTGCAGGCCGGCCATTTATTGTGCCGACCGGCCATTTATTTGGCCGATGACCTCCTTTCTTGGCCGATTTGACCCTTTTGACTCTTGCAGGCATGGTGCATGCCAGCTGTGCCAGCTGGAGTGCACAGACCCGACCCCCCATGCACATGTGTGGTTGTTTTGCACCTTTCCACCCTTTTGGCCCTAAACCTCTTCTAGAAGGTTGACCCTTTGGCCAAGCTTCTTGGAGAAGCTTGGCCAGCTGTATTGGCTTCCTCTAGAAGCCTTGAACCTCCTGGCCCCCTTGACCCATTTTCTTTAGCTTAGCCATTAAGTTTCTTGGCCTTTGCTTGGCCTATATAAGTATCCCACCTCCTCCATTGTAAAAGGTTGGTTGGTTGAACAAAAAAACCAGAGATATATAGATATATATCTGATATACATACATACAACCCTCCATCTCTCTCTATATCTCACTCCTTTGCCTCTAAAACTCCATAGTTCTTGGCCTATTGCACTACAACCCCTAGCACAACACCACCATCATCCATTCAAAACCTTGAGGCTGATCTTCAAAGGCTAGAAGCTCAGATGTTTGGACCAAAAGGTTGCTAAAGACTTGTTCTTCAAGGGTAAGTATCTATTTCCTTTAAACTAGTCTTTCTTTGTTTCATTTCTAAGCCTTGCTTGCAAGCATCTTTGAGCTCTGACCAAAACTGAAAGTGGCATTTTTTTGAGCTCTATTTCATCTTTCATTAAGGGTCTTACCCTGTTTGGGACCCCTATCTTGCACTTCCTACATTATCCCTTTGTATGCCATTTTCTTCAGTAGTATTTTTGGCCTATGAGTAATCTGTTTTGGAGCATGATGTGAACTGAGAATAGGCTTATTTTGAGCCCTTCTTCAACATTTAAGAAGGGCTCAACACTGTTTGGGACCTCCATGTATCACTTACCATTGTACCCCTCTTTGGTCCCTATTTTTGCATGTTTTGTTAGCTTATCTTGCTTCTGTTTTCGGCCATGATCAGAGCTGAGAGTGGACATATTTTGACCCCCTTGTCATGATTCATTAAGGGTATTTGGCTGTTTGATGAATATTTTGTATACTTTGTGTTATAGCCTTCTTGTGGCCTTAATCTTGCATTGCATTTTGAGCATGTTTGTATACTGATTTGGGGCTTGTCATCTACTGCAAAACATCATATTTTTGGTCCCTCTTCAGTGTTGTATAAGGGTCTTTTTCTTTTGGGCTTTGCATCTACCACTTGCCTCATTGTCCCCTCTTGCGGAGCCATTTTTGCATGCTGATTTTGCCCTATCTATGCTCACTGTTTGGCCATGCTTTGAACTGTAAAAATGCTTGTTTTGGGGCTGCCTTGCTTCTGTCTTCATGCTTCATGTCCATATTATGCATGTTTGATATAGCTATAAGTCATTTCATGTGCCTAATCTTAGGTTTCGGGGCCTATAGCATGCATTGGGTGACATATTTCCATGTTTTGGGACTATTTGGCATCATGTTCCAGCGCTGAAATTCACATGCTTGTATGCCATCTTGCATCCCTTGCCATGCTTTGGTAGAGTTGCATTTTTGTGCCTTAGGTTTGGTTAATGCATTGTGCATGCATTCCATGTATTGTGTTGCCTCACTTGCCTCATTATGGCCACTGATTTTGGCATGCTTGCAAGCTATCCATGTTAGTTTAAGTCCATCGTTGCATGTTGTTGCATGCCATGTTTGTTTACATGTTTAGGTTGCGCGCCTAGCATACATTGTTCATTTGCATGTTCATGTTGCATACTTAGCCTCTATGCCTAGGTTGCATTTCATTAAGCATGCATCCCTTGCCTCTTGATCAATCATGATAGAGGTTGGGGCTCTTTGATGTGTTTTGTGCTTGCATTTCATTTGATACCAAAGTTGCTAACTTGGCTTTTGGGCCATCATGCATCGAAATGCGTGATTGATGGCCCGGAGGTCGAGGGCCATGTTCCCTTGAGTCCATTGCATGATAGGGAGTGTGTCCATGCACACATTTGCTTGAAATTTCATGCCATACACTGTCTGTCCTTGTTGCTGTCAAAAACCAGATTCTGCAGGAATTGTTTGCCGACCGGCAGTAAAGAGTGCCGACCGGCAACGTATTGGTGGCCGACAACATCATAAGCAGCCGACAGGCATTTTACATGGCCGGTGGCCATTTCATCCAGCCGGTGGTGTCCCACAGTACTCAAAGAAGGTACCCTGGGACTTTGGCAGTCTTCAGAGGGGCAGGACAGTGAAAACAGAGGCAGCAGTGGTATGGTGCGGGTTTTCCGGACAAGACGGATCGAGCATGCATCATTCACGCATCCCGAGGCGGGCGGCTGTGGCCACTTTTCTTTTTGCATTTAATTTGTTAATTAGATTAGAGGTTTTGTAATAATTAATTCAGTATTATTTATTCGGCCTGTATATTCTTTTGGTCCCTCCGTGTGAGGGCGTATTTGTAATAAGTGTGCGTGAGTGTGTGTATGTCTTCCAACCCCACGTCTTTCTTCCCTTTTATTTACCTGCTTATGATGGTAGACTAGGGCATATTTAAGTTAGCATACCTCATGTTATGCATGCGTGCATCATTCATCAGTATCGCATGCACCGGGCTCGGTATATCATGCTAACTGCATTGTATTTCAATTCCAAATTGAATACGTGTTATCTGTCGCATTTCACATGCCATGTTTAGGATAGCCGAGCCTATTATAGCTGCATTTTGCCTGTGATGCATTAGCCACTTAACATGAACTAGGATCATGCATTGATTACTAACTAGCTTCTGTTTTGGCACGGAGTACTAGGTAAGCTTTTATGCTTTAGCATGCCGCATGCGTGTGAATGCTAACATGACAGCATGCTTACCATGTGGCTAGATGCTTATGTGATAAACTGTTTGAATGCCTGTGGGTGAAGGTTGGATTGTTTGAGTTGGAACGACTCATTGAAATCCGTGTTTTAGCCTACTTGTGAGTGGCAATTCCCAAAGCGTTTTCCAAACAAGCGGATATGCAATGTTTTGTTCCAAATTAGGCGATCTAGTCTATACTTGTTTGTTGCGCGCATAACATAGTAATTCTAGCTAATTAATCGGAATAAGAACACATAAAGTTTTCAAAAATGGATATCATGGTTAGTAGAGGCCGGTCTTCGGACCGGGCGAAAAGGGGTGCTCATAGCTGACCTTCCCCGATCGTACCCAAGTTCCCGAGCCGAGGCAACTTTGGTGATGACGGACACGTGGCCTTTGGCACCGAGTCAGGGTTTCCTAAATCTCCCATTTTAAAAAATATTTAGGTGGCGACTCTGTATCTGGCAAAGCAGTCCATGTTTGGCACTTCTTTTCAAAATCTGTTTTCTCAAAACGATTTGCCAGATTTGGACTCTTTGGTTCAGATTAAGAACCGTGACAAATCGAGTCCGAGCTGTAGCGAGGTTCCCCCGCGGCCCTGTCTACAGCATGCAAGGATGCTAAAGCATAAAAACTCACCGAGTACTCCCAGCCAAAACAGAAGCTCATTAGAAATCCATGCATGATCCTAAATATGCTGAAATGCCTAATGCAACACATGCGAAAATGCAAACTATAGCAGGCTCGGCTATTCTAAACATGGCATATGGAATGCTACAGCTAACATGTATTCAACTTGGAATTGAAATACAAATGCAGTTAGTATGATGCGCCGAGCCCGGTGCGTGCAAGACAGATGAATAAATGCAAACATGCTATTATACTGTATGCTAATTGAAACATGCCCTAATCTAACCATCATAAGCAGGTAAATAAAAGGGAAGAAAGACGTGGGGTTGGAAGACATACATCACACTCACCCACACTTATTACAATTATGCCCTCGCGCAGAGGGTCCGAATAAATATACAGTCCCGAACAAAAGAATAGTACAGTCCAAATAATACAGTCCAAATAATGTACAAATTCCTAATTAATTTACAAATTAACTAAGAAAAATAATAAACTGGCGTGCAAGCCAGGGACTTGCCTTGACTCTTTTTCCGATGATGGATGATGCATGTTCGGGTTGCCTTTGCGCGGAAATCCATGGCGATGCCCCAGTTAGCCTCTGTTTGGACTTATTCTTGGAATGCGCGCCAAGCTCCGAAAGGCTGCTGATTCTTGTTTTGCTGCAACAGAGAGTAGGAAAGGGGCATGGCAATGTATTTGCACAAATATATGCATGCCTCGATCCTCGTGCCACCAATTACGCATCTCGATGCATGATGGCCGAGGAGCCGAATTGCACAACTCAATATGAAATGAACGCACATGAAAACTATGACAAAACCTAACTCCATCATGGATAATCCGGAGTGTCGGTGACTGGGGAATTGAGACGCGTTCCGTCACTCGGAGTACGAAACGCACCTCGTTTCCCGTGCCCGGGCTAACTCCTATCCCGAACACGATGCAATATGCATGATATGCATGAAATGCAACTAAGATACAACCTAACATGCGAAAGGCTATGAAATGGCATACACGATGCATGAGGAAACATGGCATACACACTGCACTAACATACACCCTAGCATACGCAATGCTATGAGATGAAATGGCATACACAATGCAATATAGGCTTACACCAACATAAGTGGACCTCGGCCACACTCACATAGGAGGCCATAAGATGAAAATGAGACAACTCGAAATGCGTGCACACATGCACGCAAACCGAGGACCGCCCCTAAGGCACCAAATGCCACTTTAACAAGGCATGGCAAAACATGTAATATAATATGCAAACATGCAAATTTCAGTAGCAAAATGAGATGAAAAACAGCCCCGAAACGTGGCAAAAATGCACCCGATGCATGGAATCAATCCCGAAACATGAAATTAAGAGCATGGAATGACCTATGGCTATGCAATGCATGCATAATTTGTACATGAAGTGTGAAGACAGAAGCAAGGCAGTCCCGAAATAAGCATATTTACAGTTTTAAGCAAGGCCAAACAGTGAGCACAAATAGGCCTAAGTTAGCATGCAAAAATGGGCAAAATGAGGGGTAATTAAGCAAGTGGCAGCTGCTGACTTCAAACACAAGAGGGCCCTTCAACAATGTTGAAGAGGGACCCAAAATATGGCATTTTACAGTTGATGGGAAGTCCCAAAACAGTGTACAAGTAGGCCTAAAATGCTATGCAAAATATGGCCAACAAGAGGTTTAAACACAAAGTATACAAAGGGTGCCTCAAACAGCCAAAGACCCTTAATGAAACATGAAGAGAGGGTCAAAATAAGGCCATTTTCAGTTCGGACCAGAGCCCAAAAACAGAAGCATAAGGGGCTAATAAATCATGCAAAAATGGGGCCTAGAGAGGGGTACAAAAGCAAGTGACACATGGAGACACCAAACAGTGATGAGCCCTTCAACAATGTTGAAGAAGGGCTCAAAATAAGCAACTTTACAGTTTACTACATGCCTCAAAACAGATTACAAATAGGCCTAAAATATCATGCAAGAAAGAGGGATACAAGATAGGTAAAGAGGCAAGTGCAAAATGGGGACCTCAAACAGTGAGAGGCCCTTAACAAAACATGAAAAATAGCTCAAAACAAGCCTATCTCCAGTTAGGGTCGGAGCCCAAACATGCAAGCATAAGGAGCTAAAATATAGACCAAGAAAAGAGCAAAAAGAGGGAAAATGAGACTTACCTTTGAAGACTAGTCTTTCATCAACTCTTGGTCCAAAAATCTGAGCTTTCAACCTCTTCAAAAGAGTTTCAAAGTGCTGGAATGGAGGATAGAGGTCTTGTGCTATGAGTTGGTGTGTAAAAATGGTGTAAGAATCAAAGGGTTTTGATGGTTAGAATGTAGAGAGAGAGAGAGATTTAATGTGAGAGCTCCACCAAAATTTTCTAACCCTTTTTCCAGAGCTGGAGGGTCTGTTATATAGACAAAAGAGGGGGAGAAAAGGGGTGAAAAATGGGGGGGAAATGAAATTCAAATTTCCCCCCAAAATTGGCCTAAAGGGAGACAAAGAGGTAAGTGGTAGCTGCAGTTCTCAAACTGAAGAGAGCCCTTCAACAAAGTTGAAGAGAGGCTCAAAACAAGACACTTTGTAGTTTATGACTACGTCCAAAACAGCTCACAAGTAAGCCTAAAATACCGTGCAAAAATAGGCCTAAAAAGAGGTAAAGAGGCAAGTGACAGATGGAAGCCTCAAATAGCAAAAGGTCCTTAATCAAACATGAAAAGGAGCTCAAAATATGACTATTTCTAGTTTGGGTCGGAGCCCAACAATGCTTACAAGCAAGGCTCGGGGGCCAAAACGCGCAGTTCGGGGCCCCGAAAACTGACTGTTAGGCACCGGAAGTGGTGTTCGACCACGAAGTCGGTCTCTCGGACCACAGTGTCCCTCGAAAGGGAGGAAATAAGGTATGTGCCAAAAACCGGAGCAAACGGAGGTGGTTAAGCGGTCCCGAACCGAGGCACACGGCCGTCGGCTCTGAAAAACTGAAAACCGGGCTCCAAACGGGAAAAATGGCCTATGACCACGAAACGTAGCCTACGGCCACTGAGAGATGATCTACGAGACCTCTCCCTCCCTTCAGGAAGAGAAAACAGAGCCTGGTTCGCAAATCGAGGCAAGACACGAAATAGCCCGGGAGTCCGGAGGCAAGGCTCGCAGCCGAGACTCTGAGACTTCTGAACGAGCGCAATATGCAATATCACCAAGCGCTCAATCGGTGACGTCTGAGTCTTAAGGTCGGTCAAAATGGGGTGTCTACAGTTGCCCCTCTTTGACAGAACTCGAAAGTCATAAGAATGACGGGAGTGAATGTCAAAGCCCAGAGACGACCCATTTTTGACTAGGCCGAAGACTTAGACAAAACAGACAAGATAGACAAAGATGTGCCCGCAGGCAGGGGCAAAATGCAACTGACAATGCAAGAAGCCGAACATAACTCGTGATCATGCAAATGCAGCAAGCTGTAATGAAGCACATATTCACAATAGATGCAACAGTTTTAAGCAAGAATGCAAAGCAACAACTATATTTCATGCCGAAAGGATGTAAGAGAATTATGCAATTCTCATTGCGTCTCACGCAGAGAAGGCTAAAAGTGACTACCGAGAGTAGCCGAAGTCTCACATACAACATCTCTCCGCTTATCACACACAGGAGGGGAAGAAGGTAAACCTCTCAGCGTATCACACGCAAGAGAGGAAAGGTAACTTTCTCAGCACATCACACGTAAGAGAAGAAAGGCAGACCTCTCAGCATATCACATGCAAGAGAGGAAAAGATCATCTCTCAGCGTATCACACGCAAGAGAGGAAAAGGTAGATTTCTCAGCGTATCACACGCAAGAGAAGAAAGGCAGACCTCTCAGCATATCACATGCAAGAGAGGAAAAGATCATCTCTCAGCGTATCATACGCAAGAGAGGAAAATGTAGATTTCTCAGCGTATCACACGCAAGAGAAGAAAGGCAAACCTCTCAGCATATCACATGCAAGAGAGGAAAAGATCATCTCTCGGCATATCACACGCAAGAGAGGAAAAGGTAGATTTCTCAGCGTATCACACGCAAGAGAAGAAAGGCAGACCTCTCAGCATATAACATGCAAGAGAGGAAAAGATCATCTCTCAGCGTATCACATGCAAGAGAGGAAAAGGTAGATTTCTCAGCATATCACACGCAAGAGAAGAAAGGCAGACCTCTCAGCATATCACATGCAAGAGAGGAAAAGATCATCTCTCAGCGTATCACACGCAAGAGAGGAAAAGGTAAACGAAGACCGGAACTCGTCCAAATGTTCAAAACCGAAGATGTCCTAACGCACCGCATGCGAGAGAAGAAAAGACGACAATTGCAAGTGAAAAGGTGCATAACAATGCAGGTGAAGTGTGCATAACAATGCAAGGAATGGGCATAACAATGCTAGATAGATGTGCATAACAATACAACGAATGAGCATAACAATGCTAGATAGATGTGCATAACAATGCAAGTAATGAGCATAACAATGCCAGTGGAATGCGCGTGACAACACCCGTTTGAACCAAAAATACCGAATAAGGAAATACAAGCTTTAAGGAGACCAAATTTCAAACGCAACCTCCGATTTACCTCTCGGAGGGGTCACGATTCATTCCAAAAAGGATACACCTCGTGCACGCCGACTGACGATGAGCTACACATCGAAGACATGATTTGAAAATTCCGTAGAAACATTTTGAGATGAAAAGAGTGGGTTCTTCTTGCACTTTCTTGATTGTACTTCCAAACCGCAGTTACTACCTTTCCTTCCTGGCCATGTTCACAACTTTCCCTATTCTCCAACGGGGTGACAGACTAGGTTGATTCAGTATCCAGAATCGAGGCGCATTCACATGCTATCTCAATCTATGGGGCTGTAGAAGTCCCCGAACGCATCCTGGGGAGGGAGTGCGACTTCCCCCCCGTTCTGGTTCGATATTGGGTCACTACAGTTCAAAGGACTCAAATGTCACGGTTCTTAATCTTGAACCAAAGAGTCCAACTCTGGTAAATCGTTTTGAAGAAAAACTGATTTTTGAAAAGAAGTGCCAAACATGGACTGCTTTGCCAGATACAGAGTCGCCACCTAAATATTTTAAAATGGGGAAATTTAGGAAACCCTGACTCGGTGCCGAAGGCCACGTGTCCGTCATCACCAAAGTGATCTTGGCTCGGGAGCTTGGGTACGATCGGGGAAGGTCAGCTATGAGCACCCCCTCTCGCCCGGTCCGAAGACCGGCCTTTACTAACCGTGATATCCGATTTTGAAAACATTACATGTTCTTATTCCGGTTATTAGCCTAGAATTACTATGTTATGCGCACAGCAAACAAGTATAGACCAAATCGCCTAAATTGGAACAAAACATTGCATGTTTGTTTTGAAAATGGTTTGCTACTTGTAAGCAGGCTAGAATGCAGATCTTGCCACCCTCGAGTGGGCTTTTAGAAAAGACAGTTTTGCCACTATCTAGTGGGCTTTAAAACTCACAGTTTTTAATGCATTGTCCCAATTTAGGTAATTCAACCTCCATCCACAGGCATTCAAACAGTTATATCACATAAGCAGCTAGCCTCATGGTAATCATGCTATCATGGCAACAATCACACACATGTGATATGCTAAAGCATAAAAGCTCACCTAGTACTCCGAGCCAAAACAGAAACCAGTTAGTAATCATATGCATGATCCTAGTTCATGTTAAGTGGCTAATGCAACACATGCAAAGATGCAATCTAGACAGGCTCGGCTATCCTAAACATGGCACGTGGAATGCTACAAATAACACGTATTCAATTTGGAATTGAAATACAATGCAGTTTGTATGATGTGCCGAGCCCGATGCATGTGTAACAAATGTATGGATGCACGCATGCATTGCATAAGGTATGCTAAAATAAACGTGCCCTAATACTAACCATCAAAGCAGGTAAATAAAAGGGAGAAAGAAGTGGGGGTTGGAAGACATACACACACTCACCCACACTTATTACAAATATGCCCTCGCTCGGAGGGACCAAAAGAATAATACAGTCCCGAAATAATACAGTCCAAATACAGAATAAATTAATTATTACAGAAATTTCTAATTATCAAATTAAATCAAATGTAAAAAGAATGGGGCCTCGGCCCTGCCTCGGGATATGCGAATGATGCATGCTCGAATCCGACTCGCCTGGAAAGTCCGTACCATGCCACTGTTGCCTCTGTTTTACTGCCTTTTCTTCTCTGAAAACTGTCAAAGTCCCAGAGAACCTTCTATGAGCATTGCAGAACATCATCGGCTGGGAGGGATGGCCACCGGCCGTGTACAATAGTCACCGGCTGTCAATGATGTTATCGGCCGCCCATATAGTGCCGGTCGGCACTATATGATGCCGGTCGATACAAAATTCCTGCAGGAGACAGTTTTGACAGCAGCAGCAGACAAGCAGTGCATGGCATGAATTTTTAGGCATATGTAAGCATGGCCAATGCTTCCCTATCATGTTTGGGACTCAAGGGAGCATGACCCTTGATTCTTGGGCCATCAATTATGCATCTTGGTGCATGATAGCCTAAGGAACCAAGATTGCATTTCAATGTCAATATGCATGCAACACACAAATGAGAACTAAGTCCCTATCATGTCAAGATCAAGGGCCTTAGTGACCATGAGTTGAGACAAGTTGCATCACTTGTAGTATGAACTCATCTCAACCCTTACACTTGGTTTGACACCCCAAACCAAGTAATGCAATGCATGTTACGCAAACATAGCTCCGTGATGCAACCTAATACTAAAATGCCAACATGCCAAATGTAATGCAACATGCAAGGTGCAAATGCAATACAAACATGGGCAATTTAGGCGATAGGACTAACATGTAGCAACACTTAATGAATCAATTAAGCAAAAAACATGAGGCAAGCATGCAATGGTGGATTTAAATACAATGGGGCAACCCTCAAACCAACCCAAAACAGTGGCAAAACACCCAAGATTGTGACCAATGTACATGCCAATGTGCAAACCAAATGGGGCCAAGTCTAGGGCACCAAAAGGGAACACTCCTCCATCATTACCAAGACCACTCATGACGTGAATTATGTAAGCAAAAACAGAGTTCCATCATGCATAAATACACCCAAAAACCTTGGCATGACAGCCCCAAAATGCTCTAAACATGCAAGCATGCACAACACCCTTTTTAAAGCATAAGAGACCAATACTTCAAAGCATGAAAGGCATGACAAATGGAGACATATAAACCTGGTATAGGGACTGAAATAACATATTAAATGATTCCAAATCATCTAAATAACCTATCCAACGCATATACATGGATCACATCCTCAAGGCTTACAAGCAAAAATGCAAAGCAACTACATTAAGCATGCCAAAAATGGTAAAACCAGTGGCCAACAGGCCTAAAACAAGACAAATCATGGCCAAAAGCTTCAATAAGTCAAGTCAAAACATGAGGATATACAAGGCTAAACCCATGACACATTTCTAGACAAAGTAGAGCATTACAAAGCAAGTGTAAGATGCAAAGCCCAAAAAGAAAAAGACCCTTCTACAACATTGAAGAGGGACCAAAAATATGACTACTTTCAGTAGATGACAACCCCCAAATCAGTATACAAATATGCCAAAGATGCTATGCAAGAAATAGGCCAACGAAGGGCTATAACATGAAGTATACAAAACATTCATCAAACAGCCAAAGACCCTTAATGAAACATGACAAGGGGGTCAAAATATGGCCACTCTCAGTTCTGATAATGGCCGAAAAACAGAAGAAAGATAAGCTAAACAAACATGCAAAAAAGGGGACCAAAGAGGGGTAATGAAGCAAGTCATACATGGAGGTCCCCAACAGTGTTGAGCCCTTCTTCAATGTTGAAGAAGGACTCAAAATAAGCCTCTTTGTAGTTTACATCGAAGCTCAAAAATACATGCAACTATGGCTTAGATATGAACCAAGAAAATGCTAGTTTTGGGGAAAAGTGTGCTTACCCTTGTAGACCAACAAACCAGCACCTCTTGGACCAAGTTTTGGTGCTCCTAAGCTCTACAAATGACCTCCCAAATTCTGGAAATGGAAGTGGTGGTGTTGTGCTACGGGTTGGTGAAGGAATGGCCCAAGAACAAGGGTGTTTGGAGGTTGAATGAGAGAGATATAGTGAGAGATGGAGGGATATATGTATCTATATCAGATATGTATCTATATCTCTAGTTTTTTTGTTCCAAAACATCCAACCTAGACCAAGGGAGAAGAGAAGTGCTTATATAGGCCAAGTAAAGCACTTATCTTAAGGGCTAAGCAAAGAGAAAGGTTCAAGGGGGGATGCAAAAGAGTCTAGGCTTCTTGGAGAAGCTAAGACAGCTGGCCAAGCTTCTCCAAGAAGCTTTGGCCAAAGGGTCACCTTCTAGAAGCTCTAGGGGGTTCAAGGGTGCAAAAGGGTGCAAAATAGCCACATATATGCACGTGGAGCTGGTTCTGTGCATCCCAGCTGGCACAGCTGGTATGCACCAGGCTTGGAGGGTGCAAAGGGTGCAAACCGGCCAGAAAATTTGGTCGTCGGCCAAAATAAAGTGCCGGTCGGCACTATATATTGCCGGTTGGCAAAATAGAGTGCCGATAGATGATTCCAAGGTCAAAAAAATGGCCGGTGGGCATGCAAATTGAAGCCCCGGAAGTTAGCTTTCCAATGGCGCAAACCTTGCATCAAAATTCCTCTTGTGCAGAAAGCTATGCCCTTTTTGGTGAAGCCGCGCAGACTCGATCCAACCGGGATGATGCCCGATTTCAACCAATCATATCTCCTCCACCCGGACTTGGCTTTAGGAGATTCTTGAGTACAAAGTGAAGCCCCGAAAGTCTTCTTTCCAATGGTGGTGGCCTCATAGCTTAGCTCCAAGTGTGCCGATGAATAGGCCTGATTCAGCGAGAGCTGCTCGACTCCCTTCTACCCGGATCTTTGCCGATCTTCTTCTTCAACCTGTTTTCTCCCCTCTTCTCCTCTTTTCTTCAATTCCAAACCTCTAAACAAAGTGTTTTGAAAGACTCACCTCTCTCCTTGCTGAAGAAACCGGACCTGTGCCCTGCACATCTTTCAACACCGAGCAAACCATCAGTAATGCCCAAGTCTTAAAGGCGGTCAAAAATAGGGTGTCTACAGGGGCTGCCATACATATTTCAAGCCGAGGATAGACCCCTGGGTATTTAAACCAGACTTTAGTCTCGGAAATCCCGAACCTTTGTGTTCTAGGCAATAGCCGTCCGAACTCTAGTTTCCACCGTCGCAGTTGGTCTCCTAGGAACTCATTGCAAACACGGCCAAGATGCCTCTGGCAGGGAACGGTACTCGAGAAGAGCACTTCTGATCGCCATTCTGGCTTGAAGCAGACTCGATCTTAAGCTTGAGGTAGAGGCACACTCATACTTCGGAGCATTGACAAGGCTTGACGAAGTGCATACGGAATGCGATCTCGGAGCTTACTGAAGTTGGAACAAACTTAGATGCCCGACATTTTTCCTCTTTTGCTTTTGCTTTGCAGTCCGGAACCATTATAGCTTCAGATAGGTCCTGGTTCCATTGTTCTCACATGACCTGGGTTGAACCCTGTGATTTTATGAAAGAACAAATTCTGTTTTGCACAAATGTAGAGAACGGCACAGCACTCGGAGCACAAAACGATTTTATTTTTGAAATTGAGAGATGAGTTTTCGACCAGGTATTGAGCCTACGAATGGACACAGCAAAACGACTCAACACGGAAATAAAAGGCACACAACCTAGACACATCGAGTAACACTCGAGACGACTCAAAACAAGAATCGAGACAAATAAAAAGACACGACACTCAGACGTGCACAGGGAGCCTGTTTCACCGGGTAGTGTTTCCCACCCTTTCTCATTTGTGATTCTCACATCACTTTGGCACTCAATCTCTTGTTTTCTGAAAAAGCCCTTTTCTCACTTTTTCTCTCATCGCACATCTCTCTATTCTTCAATCTCTCATTTTTCAATCCCTCCCCTGGGTGGTTGATAGATAAACGGGAAGTTGCGGGCTCTTGCCCCTAGCATGCTACTAGATTCTCTTTCTTCCGCTCACAGCTAGTGAATTCCTCCCATAGAAGGGTTGCGCTACAACTGGGTGTGTAGCAAATCTGTAGCTAACATCGGTTGATGATGCTTTGCTGGGGAGTTTGGACGGGATCAGATCTGCCCAGATGAGAGAGTGGAATATCTTGCCCCATTCCAGTTCGTGCTTCGCACTTGGCTTGATACCTCGTTGCTCGGAGGGTGAGAGAGCTTTCAGCCCTTTGTTGTTGACTTCAGTTGTGCCCTCTTCCGGCAGGTAGAGTGCCCTTCTTGGCAAGTATGGTGCCTTTTCTGGCAGATGCATTGATAACGGGGGAAAAGACAGAATACCTGACTCAACTGTGCCCCTAGTTCATCATTTTGACCATTTTTTATTTTTGCCTTCTATTAAAACAGTTTTGACCAACATGAGAGTTAGATTAACATGCTTGTTCAATTTTCTGATTTAAAATCATGCAAGTTAGGCTATGAGCACTGAGAATTTTCCTTTTTTTGGGTCCAAGAAATGGTCCAGTTGTGAAAAAAAAAATGAAGCACTTTTCGAGAAGATTAGTCAACCTCAGTAAAAATTCTCAAAAGCTATTTTTGCAAACGACCACTGCTGAACGAGCACGGAACCTACTCTTGAGATGCACAACCTCGGACCCATAGAAATGGAAAATTGCCCCTTGTCTGAAGGACACTGTATGGCAACGAAAAGTTGCCCCTTGTTTGAACGGCACCGCGGCGCATTGAATGGCAACGGAAAGTTGCCCCTTGTTTGAACGGCACCGCGGCGCGTTGAATGGCAACGGAAAGTTGCCCCTTGTTTGAATGGCACCGCAGCGCATTGTAGTCAGTCCTCAGAGCGACGAACACACCAAATCCTCAGATACAGAGAAGACAAAGATGGCCAGAACCATCACATGGACACAATTGAATTTGAATTGTTTACGGCCGGACTTTAGAATGAAGTTGCCTACGTATCCCAAACATGGGAATCAAGCCTTACGTAGTTCGGGGTCAAGGTACACTCGGGTATTTAACCTCTCCTTTTATGCTCTAACTTTTGCCAAGGCGCCCGTTGCAGGTTTTCGACCTTGCGAGCTCTTTTTTTTTTTTTCGTTCCTTTTTCTTCTTCTTTTTTGCATTTTTCTCCTTTTTTTTTTCATTTCTTTTCATTTTTGTATTTTTTGTATATTTTTTTTTTTGTTCTTTTTTTTTCTTGCTCTAACTTTTGCCTGGGTCGCCCTTCCGGGTTTTCGGCCCAGCGAGCCTCTCAACGGTAAAAGTGTAGCTTGGTCCATGCCAAATGGTTGTAGGGTTTTGAAGCCATCCGTATCAAGGAGAGTGGCTGTTGATTTGCAAGAGGACTCATCTTCGGCTCTTCGAGCACATCTGACATCTTTGCCCCTAGTTCGGAGGGTACTTCTGTTCTAGCTTTGCAAGCTTCTTCTGATCTTCTTGATCCGACTTTCCTGGTCTCTTGTTCGAGGGCTGCTTCAAATCTGGCCACACAGGCCTCACATTGTAGTTGACCGTTGAACATTCTGAATTCAAGTTCAAGGTTTGGAAGCAAAGGGGTTGAGTCTCGAGGCTGAGAGCGATCCTAGGCTGCACAATCTCAAGAGCGAGTCCACACAGGTCTTCGCAGGACCGCGCAAAACATTTTGTTTTTGAAAATTTTTAAGAAAGCGACAAATCGCTCGCGCTGAAGATGGTGTGAAACCAGTCTGGATCAAGCCAGGGTCCTTCTCAGTACTCACGCTAACAAGCATGATTTCATTCATTTAAGGGCTTAGCACGCCTCTCTTTCTCTCAGTTTGATCAAAGTTTTGCAAATCCCGAGGAATTCCTCCCTCTTTGTTTTCACCGCAGTGTTCAAAAAGTTTTGAAAAACTTAGGTCGATGTAATGAATTCAAGGCACAGAAAAGACATAGCTTCTAGTCAAATACTGCCATCTCATTTGGAATTTCTGGTACAACTGGCACAAGGCAGAAGCAAATGTGAGAGCGCGAAAATCACTGCTGTTTCATTCAAAATCTGTTGGCACAACTGGCTCCCTGGTAGAAACAGACTCAAAACAAAACAAAAAGGCAAACCTAAAACAAAATGGTGACGCCCGAGGTAACACCCCCCGGAATCACTCGACTCCTATACAACAGGACTGACTCGATACAACAAGACAGACCCAAAACAAAAGAGACTGACTCAAAACAAAAAGACAGACTCAAAACAAAACAACAAAACTGACCCAATACCCAAGTCAGAAAGCACAAAAACTGGTATTTGCACATTGCTCAGAATAGTGCGTTCCATTTCCACGTCTGGAGTTAATCGAGCGCCGCCCGCAGGTGGTTCATCCCCCGATCACATAACATTATCCCTCAAGTTCACTGATCAAGTGCCGATAGACTTTGTAGGACCCGGTGCGGGGATGACTCTGTTGTCGATCAGATCTTGTATTTCGTGGCGAAGACGAAAGCACATGTCAATGTCATGGCCAGCTCACTGATGGAAGGCACAGTAGTCGGCTGGGTTGTGGGAGAGAGGGAGGTTCTTTGGTAGTGGCTGCGGCTCCAGGGGCTTCAGATGCCCTTTCTTGATCAAAACCCCCAGAGCTTTGGATAGGGGCATGTATAGTGGAGTAAACACCCTTTGGCTCTGAGGTGGGTTTTTGGCTCTTTGCGAGCTAGCTCCGGACACACCGGTGAATGAGGTGGCTGTTTTTTGTGTGGTGGTGGTAACCATGCCCACGTCTGAAGCTCTGGCATTTTCAGCACTACTTACGCCTGTATTTGCATTGCGGTTGAAGGTCCTCTTGGGTTGCTCCCTGTCACTGTCAATCAAGCCCTGTTTCATAGCATTCTCAATTTGTACCCCCATCTCATGCAAATCAGAAAAGGTAGGGAAGGGGAGCACGATCATTTTCTGCATTAGTTTGGGCTGGAGGTTGCGTACAACCATCCGTATCTGATCCTTATCCGTTGGGCTAATGGTCATCATTGAGGCCTTGGCCCTCCAGCGGGCCACGAATTCTGAGAAGCTCTCCTTAGGTTCCTGCCTCGTCGTCTCAAGATCACGGGTCGTAATCTCAATTTGGGTATTGTATAAATATTGTGCGACGAAGGCCTCGGCCATCTCCTCCCAGCTTCGTTTCACTGAATCCTCCAATTTGGCGTACCAGATAGCGGCCACACTCGACAGGGTCCGGCCGAATAGGGAAAGCTTCTGTAATCTTGTCAAACCCATTGGGCGTAGAACATCTGAAAACAAACTCAGGTGGACCATGGGATCTCCTGACCCGTCAAAACGGTCAATGTGAGGCATCTTGAACCTGTCCGGCAGTGTCACAGCTGCGTCAGTGTACCCATCCTCAATGTCCGGGATGGACTTTACCCCCTGGGATTTCTTGAACAACTTTTCAAGCTTGCTCAACTTCAACGCTGTGGGGTCGACCTCGAACTCGAAGGGAGAATCCGGTAGATTGGTAGGTGTTTTGGATAGTTAGGGTAAAATTGGGGGCGGAGCCGGCCCTACCGGAATGTCCGTACCTTCCTGGACATTGGGTGTTTCCCCGGGTGTCTGAACCCCCTGGTGGTGGTGGAGCTTGATGCGAAGCAGATGCTCCATTCTGCTGTTGCAATCTGGTGATTAGCTCTGCCTGTTGGGCCATGACCAGGCCTGCTGTTTGGCGAATTCCGCTTGGCGGACAGCGTCTTGCTGCATGAGTTTCATAGTTTCCTGCATCTGACGCATCATTGCCTCCACCCCTGACGTATTCTGTTGATCCATCTGACTGACTGGTATATCTAACTCTGTGACAAAAAAAACTAAGGCCTCAGCCTGACTGTTCACTGGTGGGGTGGATAAGGGCCACTGATCTGGTAACTGCTAAACTGGTGATTTGTGCCTGACTGGCCCTTTTACCCTGCCTCTGGCAAAGGAACACTGATTGCCCTTGAACTGAATTTCTGACCTGACAAAGTCTATCAGCACAAGTTCGATGAACCTCGGGGGATATCGGAGCCTTCTGAAGCTATGGTTCCAGGACTACCTAGCAAAAGAGAAAACAGACAGCACCTCAGCTCAACTTCACCAAAACAAATACGAGCGTAGCTGAATGACCGCACTCATTACTGATTTCTGCCCCAAAATTCTGCCCCAAATCTGAGTCTGATACCCACAGATAAAGCTGACTCCCAAATACTGATAGTAATGCCCGCAGGCCTGATGCCCAGACTTGTAAACCGATACATGCATTCCTGTAGAGACGCACTCTAAAAGCACATAGCAGACAAGTGAGAGCCAAAACACCCCTATGTTGGGGTAGGGTTTCCCTGTCCTATTTTGTCAGGAGCTAGGGTTTCACTACGCACACAGCGGTTTCAAACAATCTATCGGGTAAGCAACCTGTCCTAGTTTGGAATGGTCACTATGGATTCCGAATATGCACTAGGTCGAATGGTCAAAAGGGTGCCCCGGTAAAACCGGGGTTTGTGTTCCCATACTGGCAGAGCCCACAACCGGTCAGCCTTATGGTCATGCCTTGACAAGACAAGCCTCCGGCAAACCGTTTAGGAATAGCAGATGGCAAACACGGTGTCCTAGGCGCACCAATGCAAATGCAATGCAAAGAAACACATAAGTGTAGTCAAAACAAGATATCATGAGTTTGAGTCAAGTTCTCTAAATCCCCAGCAGAGTCGCCAGAAACTGTAGACATCCCCGAACGCCCCGGGAGGGTTAAGTCCCGTTCCGTTCATTTGGGCTCACTACAGTTCAAGGACTCGATTGTCACGGTTCTAAATCTTGAACCAAAGAGTCCAAATCTGGCAAATCGTTTTTAAGAAAACAGATTTTTGAAAGAAGTGCCAAACATGGACTGCTTTGCCAGATACAGAGTCGCTACCTAAATATTTTTTTTTATGGGGAAATTTAGGAAACCCTGACTCGGTGCCAAAGGCCACGTGTCCGTCATCACCAAAGTTGCCTCGGCTCGGGAACTTGGGTACGATTGGGGAAGGTCACTTCGTGAGCACCCCCGCTCGCCCGGTCAAAGACCGGCCTCTACTAACCGTGATATTTAGTTTTGAAAACATTGTGTGTTCTTATTCCAGTTATTAGCTTAGATTACTACGTGATGCGCACATCATACAAGTATAGACTGGATCGCCTGAATTGGAAGAACACATTTCATGTTTGTTTTTGAAAGATGGTTTGCTACCCGCAGGTAGGCTTAAAATGCAGATTTTGCCACCCTCGGGTGGGCTTAGAAAACATGGTTTTGCCACTATCTAGTGGGCTTAAAACTCACAGTCAATGCATTATTCCAATTCAGATAATCCAACCTTCACCCATGGGCATTCAGGTAGTTATATCACATAAGCAGTTAGCCTCATGGTAAGCATGCTATTCATGGCAGTCACTCACACGCATGCAAGGATGCTAAAGCATAAAAACTCACCGAGTACTCCCAGCCAAAACAAAAGCTCATTAGAAATCCATGCATGATCCTAAATATGCTGAAATGCCTAATGCAACACATGCGAAAATGCAAACTATAGCAGGCTCGGCTATTCTAAACATGGCATATGGAATGCTACAGCTAACATGTATTCAACTTGGAATTGAAATACAAATGCAGTTAGTATGATGCGCCGAGCTCGGTGCGTGCAAGACAGATGAATGAATGCAAACATGCTATCATACTGTATGCTAATTGAAACATGCCCTAATCTAACCATCATAAGCAGGTAAATAAAAGGGAAGAAAGACGTGGGGTTGGAAGACATACATCACACTCACCCACACTTATTACAATTATGCCCTCATGCAGAGGGTCCGAATAAATATACAGTCCCGAATAAAAGAATAGTACAGTCCAAATAATACAGTCCAAATAATGTACAAATTCCTAATTAATTTACAAATTAACTAAGAAAAATAATAAACTGACGTGCAAGCCAGGGACTGCCTTGACTTTTCTTCCGATGATGGATGATGCATGTTCGGGTTGCCTTTGCGCGGAAATCCATGGCGATGCCCCAGTTAGCCTCTATTTGGACTTATTCTTGGAATGCGCGCCAAGCTCCGAAAGGCTGCTGATTCTTGTTTTGCTGCAACAGAGAGCAGGAAAGGGGCATGGCAATGTATTTGCACAAATATATGCATGCCTCGATCCTCGTGCCACCAATCACGCATCTCGATGCATGATGGCCGAGGAGCCGAATTGCACAACTCAATATGAAATGAACGCACATGAAAACTATGACAAAACCTAACTCCATCATGGATAATCCGGAGTGTCGGTGACTGGGGAATTGAGACGCGTTCCGTCACTCGGAATACGAAACGCACCTCGTTTCCCGTGCCCGGGCTAACTCCTATCCCGAACACGATGCAATATGCATGATATGCATGAAATGCAACTAAGATACAACCTAACATGCGAAAGGCTATGAAATGGCATACACGATGCACGAGGAAACATGGCATACACACTGCACTAACATACACCCTAGCATACGCAATGCTATGAGATGAAATGGCATACACAATGCAATATGGGCTTACACCAACATAAGTGGACCTCGGCCACACTCACATAGGAGGCCATAAGATGAAAATGAGACAACTCGAAATGCGTGCACACGTGCACGCAAACCGAGGACCGCCCCTAAGGCACCAAATGCCACTCTAACAAGGCATGGCAAGACATGGAATATGATATGCAAACATGCAAATTTCAGTAGCAAAATGAGATGCAAAACAGCCCCGAAACGTGGCAAAAATGCACCCGATGCATGGAATCAATCCCGAAACATGAAATTAGGAGCATGGAATGACCTATGGCTATGCAATGAATGCATAATTTGTACATGAAGTGTGAAGACAGAAGCAAGGCAGTCTCGAAATAAGCATATTTACAGTTTTAAGCAAGGCCAAACAGTGAGCACAAATAGGCCTAAGTTAGCATGAAAAAATGGGCAAAATGAGGGGTAATTAAGCAAGTGGCAGCTGCTGACTTCAAACACAAGAGGGCCCTCAACAATGTTGAAGAGGGGCCCAAAATATGGCATTTTACAGTTGATGGGCAGTCCCAAAACAGTGTACAAGTAGGCCTAAAATGCTATGCAAAATATGGCCAACAAGAGGTTTAAACACAAAGTATACAAAGGGTGCCTCAAACAGCCAAAGACCCTTAATGAAACATGAAGAGAGGGTCAAAATAAGGCCATTTTAAGTTCGGACCAGAGCCCAAAAACAGAAGCATAAGGGGCTAATAAATCATGCAAAAATGGGGCCTAGAGAGGGGTACAAAAGCAAGTGACACATGGAGACACCAAACAGTGATGAGCCCTTCAACAATGTTGAAGAAGGGCTCAAAATAAGCAACTTCACAGTTTACTACATGCCTCAAAACAGATTACAAACAGGCCTAAAATATCATGCAAGAAAGAGGGATACAAGATAGGTAAAGAGGCAAGTGCAAAATGGGGACCTCAAACAGTGAGAGGCCCTTAATAAAACATGAAAAATAGCTCAAAACAAGCCTATCTCCAGTTAGGGTCGGAGCCCAAACATGCAAGCATAAGGAGCTAAAATATAGGCCAAGAAAAGAGCAAAAAGAGGGAAAATGAGACTCACCCTTGAAGACTAGTCTTTCATCAAATCTTGGTCCAAAAATCTGAGCTTTCAACCTCTTCAAAAGAGTTCCAAAGTGCTGGAATGGAGGATGGAGGTCTTGTGCTATGAGTTGGTGTGTAAAAATGGTGTAAGAATCAAAGGGTTTTGATGGTTAGAATGTAGAGAGAGAGAGAGAGAGATTTAATGTGAGAGCTCCACCAAAATTTCTAACCCTTTTTCCAGAGCTGGAGGGTCTGTTATATAGACAAAAGAGGGGGAGAAAAGGGGGGAAAAATGGGGGGGGGAAAAAATTGGCCTAAAGGGAGACAAAGAGGCAAGTGGTAGCTGCGGTTCTCAAACTGAAGAGAGCCCTTCAACAAAGTTGAAGAGGCGCTCAAAACAAGACACTTTGTAATTTATGACTACGTCCAAAACAGCTCACAAGTAAGCCTAAAATACCGTGCAAAAATAGGCCTAAAAAGAGGTAAAAAGGCAAGTGACAGATGGAAGCCTCAAATAGCAAAAGGTCCTTAATCAAACATGAAAAGGAGCTCAAAATATGACTATTTCTAGTTTGGGTCGGAGCCCAACAATGCTTCCAAGCAAGGCTCGGGGGCCAAAACGCGCAGTTCGGGGCCCCGAAAACTGACTGTTAGGCACCGGAAGTGGTTTTCGACCACGAAGTTGGTCTCTCGGACCACAGTGTCCCTCGAAAGGGAGGAAATAAGATATGTGCCAAAAATCGGAGCAAACGGAGGTGGTTAAGCGGTCCCGAACCGAGGCACACGGCCGTCGGCTTCGAAAAACCGAAAACCGGGCTCCAAACGGGAAAAATGGCCTATGACCACGAAACGTAGCCTACGGCCACTGAGAGATGATCTACGAGACCTCTCCCTCCCTTCGGGAAGAGAAAACGGAGCCTGATTCGCAAACCGAGGCAAGACACGAAATAGCCCGGAAGTCCAGAGGCAAGGCTCGCAGCCGAGACTCTGAGACTTCTGAACGAGCGCAATATGCAATATCACCAAGCGCTCAATCGGTGACGTCTGAGTCTTAAGGTCGGTCAAAAGTGGGGTGTCTACAGGTGCTCACGAAGTGATCTTCCCAATCGTACCCAAGTTCCCGAGCCGAGGCAACTTTGGTGATGACGGACACGTGGCCTTAGGCAACGAGTCAGGGTTTCCTAAATTCCCCCAAAATAAAATATTTAGGTGGCGACTCTGTATCTGGCAAAGCAGTCCATGTTTGGCACTTCTTTCAAAAAAAATCTGTTTTCAAAAATGATTTGCCGGATTTGGACTCTTTGATGATTCATCGGTCTTGGATTGCACTCTGTGAGATTAGATACAGGACCGTGACATTGAGTCCTGAACTATAGTGAGCCCAAATAAACAAAACGGGGGGATCCCCCCCCGGGACGTTCGGGGACGTCTACACCAGCACCTCAGTGACTCTTTCCTCAGTCATTTTATTGGAGCCCAGCGCCAACGCCGTCTGGCAACCCAACTCCTCAACATCCGCCAGACCGAGGGGGAGACCTTGCGCAGTTTCGTTACCCGCTTCAACATTGAAGCCCTGTAGGTGGCGGAAAACGATGATAAGGTCATCCTTACAGCTTTCATGGCCGGAC
The DNA here is from genome assembly GCA_036172215.1 of Camellia granthamiana. Taxonomy (NCBI): domain Eukaryota; kingdom Viridiplantae; phylum Streptophyta; class Magnoliopsida; order Ericales; family Theaceae; genus Camellia; species Camellia granthamiana. The sequence continues at coordinate 22,601,196 of CM069913.1, read as the reverse complement.
TACGGTCGTCTGACTTCCTCTTCTCCCTCTTCAAAAACCCTCCCACTTCCATGGCAGCCTTACTCTCAAAAGCCCAAAAGTACATGAACGCCGAAGATTCCTTAGCTGCCCGCCAAGACCCTACAGCAAAACACCCGACCCCCGAGAAAAACGAAAAGACTCAGAAGCCAGAAACACCCAGTATAATACCCCAACACCACATTATACCAACCGACCCCCCCGAGCCGACCGGCCGGTACCAGTTTGACCGCCCGGTCGGTTCGAGCGGTATACACCCCTTAACACCCCTATGGAACAAGTCCTCAACCAGATCTAGCTGGACTACCCCCTCAAATGGCCCCAACCATCAAGAACCCCTTCCAATCGGAAGGACCAATCCAAATACTGCCGTTTTCATCAGGACCACGACCATAATACTGATGAGTGTGTTAACCTCAAGGATCAGGTCGAGACCTTAATACATCAGGGACGTCTTAGCCGATTCACGGACACCCGCCCCCAGCAGAGACAAAGAACAGAGCCCCCTAGAAACACCCGCCGGCGCACTCCTCCCCGGCAGCCAGCCCAACCAAATCAAGGCCATGATCGTCCCCCACAGCAGCCTCGGGTGCAGGGTAATCCCGCCCCACCTGTTGGAGAAATCTGAGTTATTTCCGGCGGGCTCGCTTGTGGAGGACCATCCCGCTCAGCTCAACGGGCAGAACTCAGGAAAATAAGGCAAGGCTCAGACAAAGAGGTTGCCACTTTGGACCGACCTTCCAAACAGCCCAGGCCGTGGACCGAGCCTATCACCTTCACGGACGCCGACTGCACAGGCATTCGTTATCCCCATGACAACCATCTAGTAATCTCGGCTCTCCTCTCCAACTACAAGGTCAGACTGGTTCTCATAGACAATGGCAGCTCTTCAGACATCATTTTCCTCAACTGCTTCCGCCAGCTCAAGATCGAGGAAGAAAGCCTGTCCCTTCTCCAAACACCCTTGGTCGGTTTCACTGGTGATCGGGTGACCTCCATTGGCTCCATCGATCTCCCCATCACAATCGGAGAGCACCCGCGCCAGACCACCAAGCTGCTCACTTTCCTTGTTGTTGACTGTCTCTCTGCCTACAACATCATTCTTGGTCGCGCTGCCCTCAATGCTTTCCAAGCTATCACGTCAACCTACCACCTCGCCATAAAGTTCCCCACCGACCTGGGCGTCGGGACAGTAAGGGAAGAGCAGACCGTGGCCAGGGAGTGTTATGTCGCCTCACTCAAAGAAGTCAAGCTGAAGGAGGCTATGATCATTGAAGGACTTGACATTAGAGATGAGGACGAGCTGGTTAGACGAGAACCTGTGGAGGAGCTCGTTGAGGTTCCCATCGACCCCACCAACCCAACTAAAACTGCCAAAATCGGCAGCAAACTTTCCCCCCAAACCAAGGCCGACCTTACTGCCCTCTTGACCGAGCACAATGATGTATTTGCCTGGACCCACTCAGACATGCTGGGTATTGACCCTCCTTCATAACCCATCGCCTCAGCATTGAACCCCATTTCCGACCTTACCGCCAAAAGCAGTGCATTTTTCATCCGGAGCGCAATACTCTTATTGCTGCAGAAGTTGATAAGCTCCTTGAGGCCCAATTCATCAAAAACGTGGACTACCCTAGGTGGTTATCAAACGTGGTCCTAGTCCGCAAGAACAATGGCAAATGGCAACTCTGTGTCGACTACTCCGACCTCAACCGAGCCTGCTCCAAAGATAGCTATCTCCTTCCCCGCATAGACCTGCTGGTCGACGCCACGGCCGGTCACCAAATGCTCAGTTTCATGGATGCTTTCTTTGGGTACAACCAAATTCTGATGCACCCGTCTGACCGAGAACACACCTCCTTCATTACCGACCGAGGTACCTACCACTACCGTGTGATGCCATTTGGACTGAAAAATGCTGGGGCTACCTACCAACGGTTGGTCAATGCTGTTTCCATCATCAGATAGGTCGGAATATAGAAGTATATGTCGACGACATGCTCGTTAAGAGCAAACTCTCTGCTGACCATCTGACCGACCTGCGAGAGACCTTCGCCACCCTCCGTAAGTACCAAATGAAGCTCAACCTGGAGAAGTGCGCCTTCGGCGTAGGATCGGGGAAGTTTTTGGGTTTCATGGTCAGTCAGCGCGGCATTCGAAGCTAACCCTGAAAAATCAAGGTCTTGATCGAAATGCAGTCACCCAGAACGGTCAAGGAAGTTCAAAGACTCACTGGCAGAGTAGCCGCCCTCAATCGCTTCATTTCCCGCGCAACGGATAAGTGCCTTCCCTTCTTCAAAGTTCTTCGACAAACTTTTGAGTGGACGACCGAATCCGAAGAGGCTTTCAACAGTTGAAGCGGTGTATGGCCAACCCCCCATCCTTTCTCAGGCAATCACGGGTGAACCCCTCTTCCTTTACTTAGCTGTTTCAAGCACCGTAGTCAGTGTAGCTCTTATCAGGGAAGACGGCTCTGTTTAGCGGCCGGTTTACTACATCAGTCGGGCTCTCAGGGGAGCGGAGCAGAATTACCCACTTTTAGAAAAATTGTCCTTGGCCTTGGTCACCGCCTCCAGACGATTCCGTCCTTACTTCCAAGCCCATTCCATAGTGGTCCTCACCGACCAACCTTTGAAGAAGGTAATGCAGCAACCAGAGCTCTCTGGCAGACTCATGCAATGGTCAGTTGAACTCAGCCAATTTGACATCTCCTACCGACCTCGGACGGTAATTAAGGGGCAGGCTGTCGCCGATTTCATCCTGGAGTTACTAATCCTACCCCAACCACGGCCTCTCCACCACCAACCCCTACTGAGCCAGAAGACCCTCATTCTTGGACTCTCAACATCGACGGATCATCCCGCAAAGAAGGCAGCGGGGCTGGTCTCATCCTCACCGCCCCTAAGGGTGGTTATTTCAAATGTGCTCTCCGTTTCTTGTTCGATGCCAGTAACAACGAGGCCGAATATGAGGCACTGATAGCAGGTCTCCGCTTAGCCAGGGACATTGGTGTCAGCCACATCCGGGTATTCAGCGACTCCCAGCTCATTGTCGGACAAATTACGGGGGAATTCGATGCAAAGGAGGACACAATGCGGGCTTACAGGGATATCACACTTCCTTTTGTTCGCTTCGTCAATATTTTTCACATCCAGCACATTCCTCGGGCAGAAAACTCTAAGGCGATGAGATGGCTTAGTTGGCTTCCGCAGAACAGCCCGACCTCAGCCGTGGTGTCCGTCTCGAGTACCTAGCCCACCCTGCTATTTCCCTTGACCAGCAAGAAGTACAGTTCCTCCAGAATGAGCCCATCCCTTGGGCATCGACATCTTCCTATTTTTGACCACAGGGGAACTTACTGATGACCAACAGCAAGCCGCCAAGGTTAGCGCCCGGTCGTTCAATTACACCCTCGTCAGTGGTGTCTTGTACAAACGTGGCTTTTCACGCTCGTATCTGCGATGCCTCAACCCGGCTCAAGCAACCTACGTGATGCGAGAAATCCATGAGGGTATCTGCGGTAATCATTCAGGCGGCAGGTCCCTAGCCCACAAAATACTTCGCATCGGCTATTTCTGGCCTACTCTCAACCAAGATGCGACTGACTTCGTCCTCAAATGTGATAAGTGTCAACGCTTTGCCAACATCCCCCATGCTCCTCCTACAGAACTAATCACACTTTGCAGTCCCTATCCGTTCGCCAAATGGGGGATCGACTTAGTTGGTCCACTCCCCACCGGCCGAGGCCAGACCAAGTTCGCGATTGTCGCCATTGACTATTTCACCAAGTGGGTCGAGGCAGAACCCCTTGCCACCATCACAGAGCGAAACACAACACCAAATTCATCTGGCAGTCAATCGTATGTAGGTTCGGCGTCCTCAAGCCATCGTCTCTGACAACGGCAAACAATTCGACAACGCCAAGTACATGAAGTTTCTGTGCAGACCTCCAGATCCAGCCCTGTTTCTCCTCCCTAGGTCATCTCCAAGCCAATGGCCAGGTCAAGGTTACTAACCGTTCTCTTCTGAAGATCATCAAAACTAAGCTAGAAGCTGCTAAAGGACTTTGGGCTGAAGAACTACCGAATGTACTCTGGGCCTACCGTACTACCGCCCGGACTCCCACTGGGGAAACCCCCTTTCGCTTAACATACGGCGCTGAGGCGGTCATTCCAGTGGAAGTCGGTCTGCCTATCCCAAGGGTTTTACACCCCAACCCAGAGCTAACCGAAGAACTCCGTCGGGCTGATCTTGACCTAATCGAAGAACTCAGAGAAACCACTGCAGTCCGATTAGCCTCCTACCAACAGAAAATGAGAACACACTACAACCGCAGAGTCCGACCAAGGGAGTTCGCTGTAGGGGACCTTGTCTTACGCAAAGTAACCTTTGCCACCAAAAATCCGACTAAAGGCAAACTGGCAGCCAAGTGGGAGGGACCTTACGTTGTGACAGCCCGACCACGACCAGGCACTTACCGACTTCAGGACATGGAAGGTCGAGATCTCCCCCACCCGTGGAATGCCGAGCATTTGAAGCGTTACTTTCAATAAACTCTTATTTTTTATTGCTCAGTTATTGTATTTTCTTTTTGACGAATTTACACATGAACATACTTGTTCTCTCCTGGCATAATGTAAATTTGGAGCAACTGGATCACACTTTCCATGACAACAATCTTATATCTCAGCTATCTGTGTATTGTCTCAATAACATTTTGGTTGCAGCACTTATTAAAAAGCCTCAGTCAGATCCGAGCGCCAACAACCTCAGCCAGACTGAGCACCACAAGCCTCAGCCAGACTGAGCACCAAAAGCCTCAGCCAGCCTGAACACCAAAAGCCTCAGCCAGATTGAGCACCAAAAGCCTCAGCCAGCCTGAGTCTTAAAAGCCTCAGTCAGACTGAGTGCCAACAACCTCGGCCAGACTGAGCGCCAAAAGCCTCAGCCAGACTGAGCACCAAAAGCCTCAGCCAAACTGAGCACCAAAAGCCTCAACCAGCCTGAGTCTTAAAAGCCTCAGTCAGACCGAGCACCAACAACCTCGGCCAGACTGAGCGCCAAAAGCCTCAACTAGACTGAGCACCAAAAGCCTCAGCCAAACTGAGCATCAAAAGCCTCGGCCAACCTGAGTTTTAAAAGTCTCAGTTAGACTGAGCACCAAAAGCCTCAGCCAAACTGATCATCAAAAGCCTCGGCCAACCTGAGTTTTAAAAGTCTCAGTTAGACAGAGCATGAAGCACTCGGCCAGACCAAGCCTCAGCCAGACCAAGTATGACAAGTCTCAGCCAAACTGAGCGCCACAATTCCAGGTCCAAACTGAGTTACTTGCAACATCAGTAAATCACACTTTAGCCCCAACTGAGCACGCAACTTGTGGCATTAGTGGACACACTTAGTCACAATTCCAGGTCCAAGTTTTTACACCACTTTGCACTTAGTCAAATTCCAACAACGTTCTTACATGTTTCCTTTACTAGTCAGATTATTTTCTTCTCCATTAACTTTTACAAGTCAACCTCTTTCTTTACTAGCCAGGCCTAACTCCAATAAACCACTCTCATCCACTTTAGTAGTGTGGTAAACACAAACTCATGATTTTATCACATTTTAAATTTCACTTTGCATTGAGGAGTTCTTAACTTTACTCTACACTGAGTTTTTATTACAAGTTCAATTTCACTCTGCATTGAGGAGTTCTTAACTTTACTCTGCACTGAGTTTTTATTACAAGTTCAATTTCACTCTGCATTGAGGAGTTCTTAAATTTAGTTTTTATTACAACTTTACGTCCACTTTGCAAATGCACACAAACCACCATTCTCATTCATTTCAGATGCACAAGCACAGACAGTCGAATGAAAACACAACTGAAACTTTATTTATTCACAAATTTGTACATAAGTTCATTACAGTAACTCAAAAAAAAAAAAAAAAAACAAACAAACAAACAAACAACAAACAAAAACAACTCTAAGTACAAACTTTGTTCACTTCGATTACTCCTCCTCACTTGAAACGAGGTCTTCTTCTTCAATCCCCTCATCCAGGAGGGTCTGGGCCACATCGTCTTCGTCAATTTTTACACTACTGACGTCTAAGTCTGGGAACAGTTCTTTAGCTTTACGCTTGAACATCTTCCAACCACTGTCCCAGAACTCAGCCATTTCGTGTTTATAGAAGTCTGACCGCTGGAAGCTCTCGATCACTTCTGCTTCGGTCCTGCCCCCAACGGTCGTCCCAGATGGGCCCACCCCCCAGACACCTCCCTCGCCACGTTATTGGCGACCGCGGCGTCGATCGCCATCTGAAACTCAGCAGACCCCTTAAATTGTTCTATTGCTGCAACATACAGATTGGGGTATGCCGCCCTTTCAGAGGCTGCCTTGGTCCTCTCTGCCTCCAGCTCTTTCTGTAGGCTCGCCTTTTCAGAGGCCGTCCTGGCCCTCTCTTCCTCCCACTCCTTCTGCAGGCTTGCCTTTTCAGAGGCCGCCTTGGCCCTCTCTTCCTCCAACTCCTTCTGAAGGCTCGCCCTCACCTCCGTTGCCTTAGCCCGCTCGTCTTCCAGCTCCTTCTGTAGCCCAGCAATCATCAGATCTGCGTCTTCTTTTTCCTTGATCTGCTGGGCGAGCAGATCTTCATTGCTGGTCATAGCCTCTTCAAATCGCTCGACGGTGACCGTGCAGGCCTTTTGAGCATCTCCCAACTTCTTCTGCCTCGCTAGCAATTTGGAACTCGAGCGACACTACTCTGCGGCGTTCGTCTTCTAGCTCCAACTTGACCGCGCTCAGCTCAGCTTGGGCTCGGTCGGCAACATTGCTGTGAACAATGGCTAACACTTGCATCTTTTTAGCCTTTTCAACTTCCTACCAACCCCTGGAGCACATGCCTCGTGTAGCCTTCTTCCACCATGCACTCTCCCTTTTGAAGTTGGCAAGTTGAGCCTTGGCCTCGTCTGTCTTCATCTTTACAGCAGCCGCTTTTCTCAGCAGAGCTCCTGCTAAGGTGGTTACCTCCATTTGAGCAGAGCATAACCCCCTCAGCAACTCAGCTTCATTGAATCTGGCTACTGAGCGAGCGTGGGCCTTCTTCTCCCTCCAGCCGCCCAGCCACTGTGCGAGCGTGGTAGATCCCTGTCGTCAGCCTGACACCCCCACCTTGGGGTGCAGGACCCCCCTGGGGCTGCTCTCTTCCCCTTGGCTCAGGCCCAGTTGCCTTACCTTCTACTTGAATTTTTTGGGCGATATCCGCCACTACTAGGACGACTTCCATGACTTCTGAGGCGACCTCCACCACTGCTGGGGCAGCCACCCTTTCTGGGATCTCCCCCACCCCCTCCTCCCCTGCCTCCTTTGCCATGGGGGTCTCCTCTGCCGTCATCTCCTTGCTCCTCTTTAAGGCATGCTCTTCTTCACTCCTCCTCACTCTCCTCTTCTTCTTTACTACACCCCCCGCCTCCATCTCCTTGTAGGACCTCTCCTTCAAAGGATCAACTGGGGGCGGTCGTGGCTCAAATCGACCCAAGTCTTTTTCCCTCAGGGGTTTGGGGCGAGGTCGGATCCTCTCATTCGCGATCGGTTTTGGAGGTCGGTCTGCCTAGGACTCCTTGAATTTATCGGCTTTGGCGAGGATGGCCCTATCCTCAGCCTCTTGCGCTTTCCTCCTCGCCTCTAATTCAACTCGCCCCAGATCCCCACCGCTCGGCTGAGGACCCAACCCAGCTCCAAACAAGGCTGAGGGTTGAATGAGGTCGTCCCACCTGACCCCCTCCTTCTCCTGCCATGCCTTCACCTTCTTTATTCTCCCCTCTGCTGCTGCTCCCAGTTTTGGCTCTACAGATTTGGTAGGCACTCTCCACACCGTACGCACCCCAGCCCCTCTATTCGCAGACACATAGAACCAGCGCGGCCTCCAACCTTTAATTGATGATGGCAGCCCCACCACTAGACCCCTTCCTGCCGCCGCCTGCAACGTTACCCAAGTCTCTTGTTGTCCTGAGGCCTTATAACACGCGAAGAATTCGTCTACTGTCATGGCCGCCCCGTCGTTCGCCTTCGGCCACGCGTTTGCACAGGCCAGTACAATCTTCCAGGCGTTGGGCATTAGTTGGCCTAGTGCCACCTCCAAACGGTTCAAGATATCTACCACCACTTGCGGCAGTGGCAGCCTCAGTCATCCCTTCAATGCTTCTTCATACAGGGCAAACTCCTCCGGTCTTGCGTCGGATGGCCTTTCCGTTGACGTCGGCAATAATAACTCTATTTCAGCAGGCACCTGGTATTTTTCACGAATAGCCTCCAACTCCGCCGCGGTGACTGTCGATTTGTCAGCCTTCGTGTGCCAGTGATCTGGTTCCACCTGGCTGATTGGCTTCGGAGCTGCTATCATGGTGGAACCATGAGATCGTACCACCGGTTCCCCCGCCCTTCCCATTTGCCTCTCCGACCTATACTGCTCTGCTAACTCTACTGTATCGTCATCACCCAACAGATCCACCCTGACACTCACAGCTTCTTCTTGGGCCATTCCTATGGTATGTCTGCGAATCGCTTTGGATGCAGGTGCAAGGAAATTGAAAAAATGTTGCAGAGGTGTATCGTCAGCAACAAAGGAGTTAACACTTGGGATGTTTTGATTTTTGGCAAAGAAGTAGGTAAATCGAATAATGCCAAAAGCCCAAGGCTTGCCCGTATTCCAAGGATCGCAATTAATTTGCGCCAGTTTGAAAACTTTTCAAAACATCCGCCAAAACTGTCTTCTCAACACCCATAATGACCTATCGTTTCATTTCTAATCCAACGCCTAACCTCCCCCCCACGAGATGTTGCCACGTATACGACCACGATCCACTGTCTCCTCCCCTTTCCCTGTCTTTTCAAATTCAAATCACCACGTGACACGCCGCCTCTTGAGCCCCGCGCCCCTTCACCTTACCCTTCGCTGTCGGCCCTCCTCATGGTCAGCCCTTCCACTCGGCCAACCCTCGCAGTCCGCCCTCCTCGTGGTCAGCCCTCTCACTCGGCCGACCTTCGCGGTCGGCCCTTCCACTCGGCCAACCTTCGCAGTTAGCCCTCCTCGCGGTCGGCCCTTCTCGTGGTCGGCCCTTCCACTCGGCTAACCTTCGCGGTCAGCCCTTCTTGTGGTCGGTCCTTTCACTCGGCCAACCTTCGCGGTCAGCCCTCCTCGTGGTCGGCCCGCCCACTCGGCCCACCTTCGCGGTCGGCTCTCCTCGTGGTCCTCCCTTCCACTCGATCCACCTTACGGTCGGTCCACCTCGCGGTCGGTCCACCCCCTCGGTCGCCCCTGCCGGTTGACCTCCATCTTGCCAATCTCTAACACCCTCATTCTCTTCATTAGTATTCCCTTCGTTAGACTAAAGCTGCACTCGGGAATGAGGACTACTGATGTGGGTAAGCCCATAAAGACCATAGCCCACCACGAACAACTCAAGCCCATCACTTGGAGCCCAATACATAACCCAGCTAGTGAAGTTCAGAACAGCTGGAATCCAACATGGCATAAAGAGCCAATGACATTCAGGCATATGGCAGGTAAAGGACAAGCCACATCAGTAGACAAAGATCTACAAAGTTATTGCCACTGCACATCACCATTAATGCAGCCCATCACAGCATTTATTACGACAACACCTCTCCGTCGGAACAGCACCCCCTTGCCCTGAACAAGGTAAGTTACAGCATAGACTTTCGGCCAAGATGGCAGGTCGGAAGGGACAACAAAATGATGACCAAAGGATATAAGCAAACGTTGAAGACAAGAAGAATGTTAAGCTTTTCTATCTCCAATCTCCCTCTAACGCTCTACTTCTCTTTCTAACTTAATCGTCGGAGGGTTCACCGGGGGACTTCCCGTTCCCCGTTGAACTTACCTGCAGGTTCATTGGTGGGTTGATCACTCGGATTTTGGTGCGAGGAGCGTGGATCAGTCCGACCCATTCTGCTTGGTACCCGTTGTACATTAACTGCATCATCATCATACAAAATTATTATATGATAATTATACTTTTATAATACGATAGAACTAAAATTATCAAAATACATAAATAATTTAAATAAAATTAATATATATAAGTATTCAAGTAATAATTTTATAAAACAATACCGTCAATATTATTAAAATAAATAATTAAAATCATATTTTAATTTTAAATTATTATTTTATAACACATATTGTACCAGCAAATATTTTTAGGAAAAAAAAAATAGCAAGTGCATTGCATAGGTCAATTGTTAGTTATCATATATATATATATATATTATTAAAAGGACTGCTTTTCTTTTACTTAGATGGCAAAATCTAAAGGCTTATTTTTTTTCTAAAAAATTCACATTGGCATACCTTTTTCATTTACCTATAAAGTTTTACACAAATTCAATTTTAATTATAATAACTAATTTTATATGGACTCAATTTGAGAAATACTTATTTTTCATATATATAATTATTATAATTTAATTATTATGATATTTGAAAAAAATTATCTCGATATCTCACATTAGGAAAAGAAGGAAAAACTGAGTTATTTCACTTATATAAAATGAACCTTATACTCTTTTTTAATATTGTAATATTATGCATGTTTCAGTTCAAAATAGTTTAAATTTTAAAATTAAAAACATTTACAAATTTTAATTAATTAATTTTTATATAAGTTGACTGGTCTTTTGACCTAGCCGATTAGATTGAACCGTTTTTGATTTAACTGATTCGATGGTCTAACCGCGATCTTAGCAATTTCATCAAAATATATTAGTTAGATTTGTTTGATTCGAAATAAATTAAAAATTGACCTAATTCAAGATTAAATGACTGATATTGTTTGATTCGAAATAAACTTCCCGCCTGAACAATTGTTAATTTTACATAATCTCACATAAAAAAAAGACGAAAAAAGTGAGTTGTTTCACTTATATAAAGTAAACATATGCTTCCATTAATATTGTGCACGTTTCAGTTGAAGACAGTTTTAATTTTAAAATAAAATAAAATATAATAATTTTAATTAATTAATTTTTGTTTAAATTGGTTGGTCTTTTGAATGATTTTAACGATTTTATCAAAATATATATTATTTTATCTCTAAAATGTATGTTTAGGTTTTATGGCAAACTTTAACATAGAAAAAACTAAAACTAAAAAAATAATAAAACAAAATTTATTTTTATTTTGGCATAAATATAAATTTTTAATTTATTATATTTTTTCATTTTTATCAATTAAATTTTGACACCTATTTCTTATTGAGAACTTACAATATACAATTAATAAGATAACAACTAAAATATGTATTATAATAAAATGATTAAAATTTAATTCATTCTAAATTATTTTTATATACTTTTAAATAAATTTTATATTATTATTTAATTTTAAAATCATTTTTAATTGTTCATTTAGCCCGTGCATCACGCGGTTCATATGATAGCTATACTAAGGCCAAGTTTGGGAAGTTTAGAATAAGTGTACTTTTTGACTTTTCTTGTATTATGTGTAGAAAAAGTAGAGAGCAGATGTTGATTGATGTGACCTAAAAAAGATAAAAAGATAAAATAAGTGCACTTATATTGGGATGCCAAACTTGGCCTAATATTATCATATTTTCAATTATATTTTTAAGATTTTTTTTTTTTGATGTATGTGTAGACACCCCATTTTTGATCGACCTTAAGACTCAGACGTCACCGGTTGAGCGCTCGGTGATGTTGCATACTGTGCTCGTTCAGAAGTCTCAGAGTCGCGGCCGCGCGCCCTGCCTCCGGACCTCCGAACCATCTTCCCTACCTTGTCTCGGTTTGCGAACCAGGCTCGGTTTTCTCTGTTTTCTTTCCTGAGGGGAGGGAGTGGTCCCGCAGATTATCTCCCGGTGGCCGTGAGCTACTTTTCGTGGCCGTAGGCCATTTCGCCCATTTCGGAGCCCGGTTCCCGGTTTTCGGGGCCGTTAGGCCGTGTGCCTCGGCTCGGGACCGCCCAACCATCTCCGCCTTCTCCGGTTTTTGGCGGAGACCTCTGTTTTAATGTTCCGAGGAACACTGGGGCCCCTGATGCCCACTTCGCAGCCGAACACCACTTCCGGTGCCCGGCGACCCATTTTCGGGACCCCGAACTGCGTGATTTGGGCCCCGAGCATTCATTTTGCATCAGCCTTCTCCGGTTTTTGGCGGAGACCTCTGTTTTAATGTTCCGAGGAACACTGGGGCCCCTGATGCCCACTTCGCAGCCGAACACCACTTCCGGTGCCCGGCGAGCCATTTTCGGGACCCTAAACTGCGCGGTTTTGGTCCCGAGCATTCATTTCGCATCCATTTTCTCCGGTTTTTGGCAGGTATCTCTGTTTCGTCATTCCAGAGGACACTGGGGTCGCAGATGCCCACTTCGCTGCTGAACACCACTTCCGGCACCCGCAGCTCATTTTCGGGATCCCGATTTGCTCGGTTTTGGCCCCGAACATTCATTTCTCATTTGTTTTTGTTCAAACTTGGCAGGTACCTCTGTTTCAACATCAGGAAGATCACTGGGGGGTGAGAAGCCAGCAATTATCCCAGATAACCAGTTTCGCTCCTCCGGAGCCCGTTTTGCTCACTTCCGGGCCAATGTTGAACACCCTAGGGGTATTTTCTTCCAACCAAAGCTACATATCTGTGATGAGGGCATCTTGGAGGACACTTTGGCATGGTGGTCGGCCAGCATTGGTTGATTTCATTTTTGGGCCTCTCCTTCAAGCTCTATGTTGTGACTCTTGGTTCAATGTTGCCAAATTCAAACCTTGGATCCTTGTTCTACACATCTGGGAGGACACTTTGGCATGGTGGTCGGCCAGCATTGGTTGATTTCATTTTTGGGCCTCTCCTTCAAGCTCTATGTTGTGACTCCTGCTTCAGAGTTGCCAAATTCCAACCATGGGGCCTTATTCTACACACTTGGGAGGACACCTTTCTATACTGGTCGGCCAGAAAATCTTCTGTTCATTTTCTTGGGGTGGCCGGCCGGCCATGGTGAGTGGCTGGCCGACCAGGTGGGGTGGCCGGCCGGCCACCTCCCACAAATTTACCTAGCCGGCCAGCTTCCTGCTTTCCAGCCTGTCCCAGCTGTCCGGATATCTTTCAGCATATCCCGGGGCATCCGGGGGATATTTCGGGAGGGAAAGATTGGGTGCTTTCCCTCCCCTTTTACACCCCATTTCTTGCCTATTTAAAGGGCCCTCCCTCTCCTTCTTCAAGGTTGGAAAAATTGGTCTCAAGGAATCATCTTCAAAAACCTCCATGTCCTTGGCTTAAAACCTCAAAAAAGCTTCAAGTGTCAAGGTCTTCTCTTCATCAACACCTAGCCTCACCATCCTTACCACCACTCCAGCAGCTAGGAAGTGAATTTCAGAGGTTGAGAAGCTACAAATCAAGGCCAAGAATCAAAGAAAGACAAGTCTTCAAAGGTAAGTCTTCAAAACCAACTTTTAGGGCTTTTTCTTGGTTCATTTTTATACTCTAATTGGTTGAGAATTGGGGCTCCGAACCCTACTGATTTTGTGCTTGTTTTGAGCCCCTCTACAACTTTGTAGAAGGGCTCAACTTCATTTGATGCTTCTATGATACACTTGTTTCAATACCTAGCTTTTATGCCATTTTCTTGCATGCTAGTTTTGGTCTATTTGTGTTTGTTTCTAGGGGTCCGACCCCTACTTCTTTTGTTCTTATTTTGAGCCCCTCTACAACATTGTAGAGAGGCTCAACCCCATTTGGTGCTTGTATATACCACCTCCTTCAATATTCATCAAGTGTGCCACTTTTTTGCATGCAATTTTGTCCTATCTCTATTTGTTTTTGGGGCTTCGACCCCTACTGACTTTGGTCTTATTTTGACCCCCTTTACATATTCCATGAAGAAAGTTTTGTCATTTGGTGTGTGCATTGCATGTCTCTTGTTATAGCATATTTGGAGCCTATTTTGCATGGATCTTTTAGCATGATTTTACTCTGATTTTGAGGATGTCATCTTCTGCATATATGCTTATTTTTAGCTCATCTTCAATGTTGTAGAAGAAAGTTTGTCCATTTGGGGTTTGCATATATCACTTGTCTCAATACCCCTCTTTTGGCCACTAACTTTGCATGCTTTGTTTGATCTATCTATGCTTGCATTTAGGCCATGTTTACTACTGAAAAAATGCCATTTTTGGGACTGTCTTGCTACTGTTCTTTCTGCCATGATCATATTTTGCATGTATAGCATGGCTATAGGCCATTTCGGGGCTTAATTTCACATTTTCGGGATGAATGCATGCTTCGAGTGTCTTTTCGAATTGTTTCGGGGCTGTTTTCCCCTTTATTTAAGTGCTGAAATTCCATTGCCATGCTTGCATATCATTTCCCATGCCATTTGTATCATTTTTGCATTGCCTCGGTTTGCGTGCCAATGGGCACGCACTTCGAGGCACCTCATTTTTATCATTCCGGCAGCCTATGTGAGCGTGGCTGAGGCTATCTCATGTTGGCGTAAGCCCAATTTGCATTTTCATGTTTCTACATCATTGCCTCGATTGGCGTGTCCGCGGACACGCGTTTCGAGGCAGCTTTGTTTTTATCCGACGGCAGCCTATGTGAGTGCGGCTGAGGCCCTCTCATGTTGGCGTAAGCCCATCATTGCATTCCGTATGTCATTTCATCCCATTTCATCATCGCCTCGGTTTGCGTGCCTGTGGGCGCGCATTTCGAGGCACTTTGGTTTTATCCGATTTTCTCATTTCATCATCGCCTTGGTTTGCGTGCCTGTAGGCGCGCATTTCGAGGCACTTCGTTTTATCCGATTTTCTCATTTTATCATCGCCTCGGTTTGCGCGCCTGTGGGCGCGCACTCCGAGGCATTTCATTTTTTATCCGATTTTGCATCGCATATCTCTGCCTCGGTTTGCGCGCCTGTGGGCACGCACTTCGAGGCACTTCGGTTTTACCCGATTTTCTCATTTCATCATCGCCTTGGTTTGCGTGCCCGTGTGCACGCATTTCGAGGCACTCTGTTTTATCCGATTGGCATTGCGTATGCCTCTGCCTCGGTTTGCGTGCCCGTGCGCACGTATTTCGAGACACTCTGTTTTATCCGGTTTGCATTGCACATCATCGCCTCGGTTTGCGTGCCCACGTGCACGCATTTCGAGGCACTCTGTTTTATCCGATTTGCATTTCATCATTGCCTCGGTTTGCGTGCCAATGGGCACGCACTTCGAGGCACCTCATTTTTATCATTCCGGCATCCTATGTGAGTGCGGCTGAGGCCTTCTCATATTGGTGTAAGCCCATCATTGCATTTCGCATGTCATTCTGCATCGCCTCGGTTTGCGTGCCCGTGGACACGCATTTCGAGGCATCTCATTTTCATAGCATTGCGCATGCTAGGATTGTATCTTAGTTGCATTTCATGCATATCATGCATATTGCACGAGAAACGAGGCGCGTTTCGTACTCCGAGTGACGGAACGGGTCTCAATTCTCCAGTCACCGACACTCCGGATTACCCATGATGGAGTTAGGTTTTTGTTGTAGCATTCATCTGCATTCATCCCATATTGAGTTGTGCATTTCGGTTCCTCGGCCATCATGCATCGAGATGCGTGATTGGTGGCACGAGGATCGAGGCATGCATACATTTGTGAAATACATTGCTATGCCCTTTTCCTGCTCTCTGTTGCAGCAAAATCCAGAGTTAGCAACTTTTCAGAATCCGGCGCGCATTTCGAGAAATACTGCAAACAGAGGCTAATTGGGGCATCCCAGTGGATTTCCGCCCGAAGCAGCCCAGCATACATCATCCATCAGAAGCAAGGCAGTCCCTGGCTTGCATGCCAGTTTTACTTCTTTTGTAATTAATTTGTTAATTAATTAGAATTTTGTAATATTCGGACTGTATATATTTCGGACTGTACTATTCTTTCATTTGGGACTGTATTATTATTTATTCGGACCCTCTGCGCGAGGGCATAAATGTAATAAGGGTGTGTGAGTGTGATGTATGTCTTCCAACCCCCATTTCTTTCTCCCTTTTATTTACCCGCTTTGGATGGTTAGATATAGGGCATATTTTAATTAGCATACAGTATGACAGCATGTTTGCATCATTCATCTGTTTTGCACGCACCGGGCTCGGCGCATCATACAAACTGCATTGTATTTCAATTACAAGATGAATACATGTTGGTTGTTGCATTTCACATGCCATGTTTAGAATAGCCGAGCCTGCCATCTTAGTTGCATCTTGCATGTGTTGCATTAGGCAAATCTGTATATTTTAGGATCATGCATGATTTCTAATTAGCTTCTTGTTTTGGCTTGGAGTACTCGGTGAGTTTTTATGCTTTAGCATCCTTGCATGCATGTAAGTGTTGCCATGATAGCATGCTTGCCATGAGGCTATTTGCTTATGTGATATAACTGCCTTGAATGCCTGTGGGTGGAGGTTGAGTTATTTGGATTGGGACAAATCACCGATTGTTTGTTTTAAGCCCACTAGATTGTGGCAACACCATGTTTTCCTAAGCCCACCAGAGGGTGGCAAAATCTGCATCTTAAGCCTACCTGCGGGTAGCAAACCATCTTTCAAAAACAAACATGAAATGTTTTGTTCCAATTCAGACGATTCAGTCTATACTTGTTTGCTGTGAGCATCACATAGTAACCTAGGCTTAATAACCGGAATAAGAGCATACAATGTTTTCAAAATCAGATATCATGATTAGTAGAGGCCGGTCTTCGACCGGGCGAGAGGGGGTGCTCACGATGTGACCTTCCCTAATCGTACCCAAGTTCCCGAGCCAACTTTGGTGATGACGGACACGTGGCCTTTTGGCACCGAGTCAGGGTTTCCTAAATTTCCCATTTTAAAAATATTTAGGTGGCGACTCTGTTATCTGGCAAAGCAGTCCATGTTTGGCACTTCTTTCAAAAAAATCTGTTTTTCTCAAAACGATTTGCCGGATTTGGACTCTTTGGTTCAGATTTAGAACCACAACAAAAAAAATCGAGTCCGAACTGTAGCGAGGTCCCCCGCGGGCGTTGTTACAGTTTCTGGCGACTCTGCTGGGGATTTAGAGAACTTGACTCGAACTCATGATATCTGTTTTTGACCACACTTGTGTGTTTCTTTGCATTGCATTTGCATTGGTGCGCCTAGGACACCGTGTTTGCCATATGCCATTCCCGAACGATTTGCCGGAGGCTTGTCTTGTCAAGTCATGTCCGTAAGGCTGATCGGCTCTGGGCTCTGACAGCATGGGAACACAAACCCCGGTTTTACCGAGGCACCCTTTTTGACCATTCGACCTAGTGCATATTCGGATCCATAGTGACCATTCCAAACTAGGACAGGTTGCTTACCCGTTTATAGGTTGTTTGAAGCCGCTGCGTGCGTAGTGAACCCCTAGTTCCTGACGAGATAGGACAGGGAAACCCTACCCCAACATAGGGGTGTTTTGGCTCTCACTTATCTGTTATGTGCTTGTTAGAGTGTGCCTCTACAGGGAATGCATGTATCAGTATGAGTTTGGGCATCAGGCCTGCGGGCATCAGTTTTTGAATTTGGGAATCAGGCCTGCGGGCATTATCCAGTATTTGGGAATCAGTTGTCCGCGGATATCAGATTCAGTTTGTCAGAACAGTGATACAGGAATATTGACCAGTATTTGAGGACAGTGTATAGCCAGCTTACCAACTGTGTGTTGTTGTATACCCGACTGTGTGTGGTGTATTCAATTTAAGCCGTTATGCTGCCCGTTTTATTTCTGGTTATTTATTTCTTTTTCGCTTTATTTATCTTTTTGCTAGGGCAGGTTTGTAGCACAATTGCTTCTGAACCAGTCGATACTCCCCAAGCAATTTGGACACGCGGTCGCCGACTTAACCGATCCGAGGATCTAGTTGACGGACATCCAGTGTTTCACTCGCTACCCCCTGTTATCAGAAGAAGGCCGAGGAGGCGCAGTCCGTCAGAACAAAGATTACTGAGACAGCAGTCTGTTTTAGTAGCAAATAGTCGGGTTGAGCTTCCTGTTTCTGCTATAGAAATACGCCTGCCGGTTCTTCAAATGGAACAACAGAATACAGCTATGGAGGCGATGATGCGCCAGATGACTGAAAGCATGAAGCAAATGCAAGATGATGCTCTCCGCCAGGCGGAATTTTCCAGACAACAGGCCGCTGTCATGGCCCAACAGTCTGAGTTGATCACCAGATTACAACAGCAGAACGCAGCGTCTGCCTCAAATCAGGCTCCTCCTCCACCCGGGGCCCCATTACCTGAACAACTACCTGCTGGCCAGAATGCCCCTCCAAACCCGCAAAATGCCCAGGCTGCCCAGAATACCCTCCCGAATCAACAGAACATTCTGCCAAACCCCCCAAACATTCAAGAGGACACGGGTCTTCCAACGGGGCTGGCTCCGCCCCCGCTTCTACCACAACTGTCCAAAAACATTACACCTAACCACCCGGACTCTCCATTTGAGTTCGAGGTAGACCAGACAGCTCTGAAATTGAGCAAGTTGGAGAAGCTCTTTAAGAAATCCCAAGGGGTGAAGGCCATCCCAGATATTGAAGACGGTTATACTGATGTAGCCGTGACATTGCCGGATAGATTTAAGATGCCCCAGATCGATCGCTTTGATGGATCCGGGGACCCTATGGTTCACCTCCGGCTATTCTCAGACGTTCTAAGACCAATGGGCCTAACCCGACCGCAAAAGCTTTCCTTGTTCGGTCGAACCCTGTCGGGTGTGGCATCTACTTGGTATTCAAAACTGGAAGATCAGGTGAAGATAAACTGGGATGAGATGGCTGAGGCCTTCCTTGCACAATATTCATACAACACGCAGATCGAGATCACAACTCGTGATCTCGAGACAACGAGGCAAGAGCCCAAGGAATCTTTCTCTGATTTTGTGACCCGGTGGAGGGCGAAGGCATCGATGATGACCTTAAGGCCAACGGACAGAGACCAAATACGGATGATTGTGCGCAATCTCCAGCCGGCGTTAATGAAGAAGATGATTGTAGTTCCCTTCCCCACTTTCGCAGATCTGCATGATATGGGAATGCAAATAGAGGATGCGATGAAACAGGGTCTGTTTGACCAAGATCGGGATCAGCCCCGGAGAATATTCAACCGTGGTAATAATGCGGGCCCGAGTGGCTCTTCCAATACCAGAACTTCAGAGGTCGGAATGGTCACCACCACTCCCCATCCCCAACCAAGGTCCGCAGCGGCCACACCCTTTTCTGATGCCTCTGGGAGCAGTAATCAAGCCCCAAGATACCAACCCATGGGTCAGCGAACCTTCTCCCCACTCTATATGCCTTTGTCTAAAGTCCTCGGGGTTCTAGTCAGAAAGGGGCACCTGAAACCCTTGGAACCGAGGCCTCTACCGAATCCACTCCCCCCTTCCCATAACCCAGCCAAATATTGCCAATACCACCAACAGCATGGTCATGACACCGACCAATGCTACAGGCTGCGTCATGAGGTTCAAGATCTCATTGACAAAAACATCATTCTACCTCCCCAAGGACCCAACGTCACAAACAACCCACTCCCCAAACACAACCAAGATCCACCAAAAAGAGTCAACCTCATCCACACTGGGGTCGCTTCATATGATCCCAGTATCTATATCACTCCCTCCCACCTACCCAAGCCAGAGGTGATCCTCCCTGATAGCACGGACTTGTGCATGATGGACACCTCTACACCCCAACCTGAGCTAAAGGTGGTGACCACCGAGAATGGAACGGGGCAGGCTTCCGAGGAGAGCAAAACTGAGTCTGGGATGGAGCAAACTGAGAATTTAACTGGCAGAGCTAATGATCCGAGTGGGTATATCTTGTCAGTGAGCCAACCAAAGCTGAGTGCAGGGCTGTTGCCAGGGGTTGAATTGTGTATGATCCGGGGGGATAAACTTGAATCAGCAGGGGATGATCTGACTACGGTGGAAGAGGACTTCGCCAATCTTCAATTCTTCAATAATCAGGAATCAGGGGATGCATCAGTCAACTGGTTTGAATACGAGGAGTCAGCAGAAGTCGTCGGGTGGTTGGATGATCAGCCGGATGTTGTGGAGTTTCAGTCAGAACAACGCCCAGCAGGGGCAAAAGTACCATTTGTGGCCGGAAGGGCCGAAAATCAGATTGAATTGCCGGAGAGCGCCGGTACGAAGAATTTCGCTCAGGAACAAAACGTTTTGAAAACCGCACAGTTGTTGTTGGAGGAACAAGGAAAAAGATGGGATTCTGAGAGAGCCCGAAAAGCAAAGAACCATGAGGAAGTTGAGAGTGCTGCGAGCACGAAAATTGAACATGCTGTGAGCATGAGGGAGGAAAATGCTGAGAGCATAAACAAGCCGGAACCAGACAGGTGTTTGCTAGATGCTGGTGGAATGTGGTGGGAAGATGATGACTTGTATCTCGCCCACACAGACGAAGACTGGGCAGGTGGCCAACCAGACAGTACCTGGTACCTCGAAGAGGTGGACCATATGACGAGAAGTGGGCGGTATTTCAAGCCCCCACACCTTGATCAACCCGAGGCATCAGGGAAAGATAAGGAGGCAGAGAAACAGAGAGAGAAGCAGGTTGAAGAAGAGGCTGTACTGAAGCAGCTAAAGAAAATACAAGCAGACATCTCCATCTGGGGACTGCTTATGGCTTCGAGGGTGCACCGGCAGGCTGTCCTCTCTGCTATGGACAGAGCTAAACTCTCCATCGAAACTACGCCTGAACAGCTAGTTGGGCTAGTCTTTCCGGGAGGAGGTTCCCCGGCGTTGACTTTTTCAGACAAAGAATTGCCGCCTGAGGGCGTGGATCATAACAGACCTCTCTACATCTCTGTAGAATGCAGGGACAAATGGATTCCGGTGGTGCTGGTTGACACCGGGTCCGCTATCAATGTTTGTCCGGCCAGAACGGCATATGCAATTGGGTTAAAGCCTGCGGACTTCACACCGACTACTCAAGTAATCAGAGCGTATGACAATACAAGCAGGGATGTCCTGGGGACAGTAAAAATCCAAACCAAGATCGGGCCTGGACAACACGAAGTAGATTTTCATGTCTTGGAGGTCCCTGCATCTTTCAACATGCTTTTGGGGCGACCCTGGTTGCATCAGGTGAAGGCTGTCTCATCTACTCTACATCAAATGGTGAAGTACCCCTACGGAAAGGGAGTAGCCATTGTTTTTGGGAATTCGTCAATCCATCCCCCTCCGGAGGTATCTACGCCAGTCCTTGAGATTGAACACGGCATGGAGGACCTGTTCATATCAGGATTTACTTTGGCTGAGGCCCGGGTAGTACAGAATATCATGGCTGTGAATGAGGGTTTGTATGTCAGCGCTCAAGCCGTATACCTCATGAACAAGCTACAGCATATCCTTGGGATGGGATTGGGAAGAAGCAGCCGGAAAGGCGTTGCAGCGTTGGCCGAAGTGCCACATAATCCACATACCTTTGGATTGGGTTATCTGCCCACCAAAGAAGATTGGGCGAGGAAAGGAAAGGAAATGGCTAGCAGAGCCAGAGCAAAGCAGGCTGGGAAGCCTTTTGACCTAATACACAGGCCCATCTGGGGTACCCTGAACGGACGCTTTGTCCGGGAGGGGGAGGATTTTCCATTCTGTGGCTTCCCAGAGCCATGGTTAAACGCGGAGAGGAAGCGCGTACCAGGCTTCGAAATCTTCTTCGACCTGCAACTATCCGGGGATGACGTTGCCACAGAGCAGACAGACCCAACAACTGAGGCTGAGCAGAATAAGGCAGGGGAGCCTGAGGGCACTGAATTGGAAATGGGGGTAGCACTGGCAAGTCTCCTCTCTGATCCTCTGATCGACCAAGATTGCTTGGGGAATAACGCCGTGGTTTCCATGATTGGAGATGAAATGGCCGTGAGCCAACCAGCAGCTATTTTGGACGCATCGATCGCACCTTCCCTCACTTGGCAGTATGAAGAGGGATTCTTATCCAGCAGTTCCGGGTCAGGTAGTGAGCCGGAATCTGATTCCACCGAGTCTTCTGAGTCGGAATCAGGTTCCAGCTCGACTGAGTCTGAGTCTGGTACTCCTGGGGGTGTCAACCCGGATGCCAAAGTCCTATCCAGGTCGTCTTTTTCCTTTTCTTTTGAGTCTGTTGTAACAGAAGAATTGGACGATTTGGATGAACTTAATGAGAATGAGGTGAATGTGGTTTCCGAGTACTTCTCTGTGCCCCTAATTTATTGCTTAAATCAGGACTTTCAAAATTTTGATCAAAACGACGAGGACGAAGTTCCTCCGGTTTTACAACGACTAATTGAGCAGGAGCAAGAGAGATTTGTTAAGCCCTTAACGGATGAAATCATTTTTGTGAATATTGGTACTGAGGAGGACCCGCGGCTGGTCCAGATCGGGTCCACGCTGTCTTCAGAGGAACGCGAGCGCTTAGTCGCTTTATTAAAAGATTTCAAAGATGTTTTCGCGTGGTCCTACGAAGACATGCCTGGGATCGATCCTGAGATTGTACAGCATCGGATCCCCCTTGACCCTGAGGCCCGACCTGTCAAACAGAAGCTCAGAAGGATCCGCCCGGATTGGGCTCTTAAGATCAAGGAAGAGGTCACCAAGCAAATTGACGCAGGCTTCCTGCTAGTCTCTGAATATCCGACTTGGCTGGCCAATATAGTTCCGGTGCCAAAGAAAGATGGCAAGATCCGGGTGTGCGTAGACGATTTTCCCCTACCGCACATCGATGAGTTAGTGGACTTCACAGCAGGGCACGCTTTGCTCTCATTCATGGATGGCTTCTCAGGGTATAATCAAATAGTAATGGCGCCAGAGGACAGAGAAAAGACTGCATTCACCACCCCGTGGGGGACATACTGCTATCGGGTCATGCCGTTTGGGTTGAAAAATGCTGGGGCTACTTATCAACGGGCCGCGACCACGATACTACACGATATGATCCACAAAGAGGTTGAGGTGTACGTGGACGACATGATTGTCAAGTCCAAGGGAAGAGAGGGCCACTACACCGCCTTGCGCAAATTTTTCCAAAGGATCAGGGAATTCCGGTTGCGGTTAAACCCTCAGAAATGTACATTTGGTGTTACAGCGGGAAAAATGCTGGGGTTTCTGATTACACAAAGGGGCATCGAGGTCGACCCTTCCAAAATCAAGGCCATCTTAGAAATGCCACCACCAAGGACTGAAAAGGAGGTGAGAGGCTTTCTGGGCAAAGTGCAATTCATAAGACGGTTTATCTCAAAATTAACCTTGACTTGTGAACCACTTTTTGGTCTCCTGAAGAAAGGAAAGAAGTTCCAATGGGACGGCCGATGCCAAGCAGCGTTTGAACAGATTAAAGAGTATCTACAGAACCCGCCCGTTTTATCACCACCAGAACCGGGGAAACCGTTGATTTTGTATCTGTCAGTGACTGAGACCACGATGGGCTGCATGCTTGCACAAGAATCAGAAGATAAGGCGGAAAAAGCCATCTATTATTTGAGCAAGAAAATGCTGGAGTACAAGAAAATGCTGGAGTATGAGGACCCGATATACACCACTGGAAAAGGCTTGCTTAGCTCTGGTATGGGCTACCAGGAAGTTGCGGCACTACCTGTTAGCTCACTCTGTAATGTTGGTTTCACGTCCTCGATCCCATCAAATATCTTTTCGAGAAACCAGCGCTTACGGGTAGGCTAGCTCGTTGGTTGCTGTTGCTCTCCGAATTTGATCTTACATATGTCACGCGCAAGTCAGTGAAGGGAAGAGCAGTGGCGGAGTTCCTTGCCGACCACCCCGGTTGAGGGGGATGAAGCAGTTGAGTATTTATTCCCCAGATGAATCAATTTTCCATATCGACGAGGAAACTTGGACGATGTACTTTGACGGAGCGTCAAATCAACATGGGTATGGGATAGGAGTGTTGCTGATAGCACCCGACAATTCCCGTATCCCTCTAGCCTTCAAACTCCGGTTCAAAGTCTCAAATAATGAAGCAGAATATGAGGCGTGCATCGCTGGTTTGGAAGCAGCCCTAGAACTAGGGGCAAGACGGCTGGACGTCATTGGGGATTCGAATCTTGTTGTGTCTCAAGCTAAAGGTGACTGGAAAGTAAAAGAAGAAAAATATGATAATGTATCACCAAACCTTGGATTTGCTGATTCCTCGGTTTGAGAAGCTGAATTTCGCTCATCTACTAAGAGAGAACAACAAGTTCGCAGACGCCTTAGCAACTCTATCATCAATGATAGACATCCCGTGTGGAGTCCGAATGCGTCCAGTCATCATCGACCAGAAATTTGTACCTGCTTATGAGTCGATTGCAACCATAGATGAAGTTCAGGACGAACACCCTTGGTACTACGATATCTGGAATTTCTTGGAGAAAGAAGCATACCCGCCAGGGGTGAATGCCAAAGACAAGAGGGCAATCAGAAGAATGTCGGTTCAGTTCATCATCTGTGGGGGTAAGCTGTATAGAAGAGGTCATCTGGGAATGCATAAACTGTGTGTGGATGCAGAAGAGTCAAGGCGTCTGATGGAAGCCATCCACGGGGGGTGAATGTGTGCACATATGAATGGGGTGATGTTGGCTAGGAAGATCCTTAGACAAGGTTATTACTGGTCCACCATGGAGGAGGATTGTATTGGTTTCGTCCGGCGATGCCACAAATGTCAGATTCATGCGAATCGCATGAACATTCCGCCATCAAAGCTATACAACATGACTTCGCCATGGCCATTTTCTGTCTGGGGAATTGATGTAATTGGAGCTGTTACGCCGAAGGGGTCGAATGGGCATGAGTTCATCCTCGTAGCGATAGATTATTTTACAAAGTGGTTGAGGCCCAATCTTATGCAGTGTTGAAGGCTTCACACGTCGCAAAATTCATCAGAAACAACATCATCTGTCGCTACGGAGTCCCAAATGAGATAGTTTCTGACAATGGTTCCACTTCAAGAAGGAGGTGATTGATTTGTTGGAGAAATACAATGTGGCTTTTCATAAGTCGTCTACTTACCCGGCCACAAACCAACGGAGCAGTTGAGGCGCGCCAACAAGAACATCAAGCGCATACTACAGAAGATGGTGGAAACCTATCGGGATTGGCCAGATAAGCTGCCGTTTGCTCTGTGGGGCTACAGGACTTCGATCAGAACTTCAACTGGGGCGACTCCGTACTCATTAGTCTATGGGATGGAGGCCGTCCTGCCTATTGAGATTGAAGTCCCATCATTGAGAGTATTGGCCGAGTGCCAGATAGCCGAAGCAGATTGGCAGCAGAATAGATTTGAGGAACTCATGCTCTTTGATGAAAGAAGGTTGAAGGCACTGTACCATGTCCAAGGCTATCAACGCAGAATCGCCCGGGCTTTTAACAAGAAGGTTAAGTCCAGGAATTTGAAAGAAGGAGATTTAGTAACTCAAGGGACAACCGAGCTCCCATCCACGACCCAAGGGGCAAGTTCAGACCTAATTGGACTGGTCCCTACATCATCAAGTCAATCTGGTCAGGTGGAGCTGTGGTTCTGATGGATCTAGATGGCTTAGAGTTTTCCCAACCGATCAATATGGACAAGTTGAAGAAATACTACCCCTGAGAGGCTCGCTAGGCCGAAAACCCGAAAGGGCGACCTAGGCAAAACTCAGAGCACAAAAATTTGAAATTATAAAAACTGAGCTCGCAAGGTCGAAAAACCCGCAAAGGGCGACCTTGGCAAAAGTTAGAGCGCAAAAGGAGAGTAAAAATACCCGAGCGAACCTAAGCCTGAACTACGTAAGGCTTGATTCCCATCTTTGGGATACGTAGGCAGCTTCATCTTGAAGTTCAGTCACAATCTTTCCCCGATCAACTTTGTCCATTTTGATCCTCTCAGTCATCGTTATTCATCAGCATCTGTTGTGATCTCCGGTACAGTGCTATTCAAACTAGGGGCAACTTTCCGTTGCGGTGAAATGCTGCGGCACCATTCAAACTAGGGGCAACTTTCCAGTCGCTAGGGTTCGGGATTGTGCATCTCAGTGACAGATCTCAGGCGTGTCCAGTTCTGATCCATATCGAAAATAGTTTTGAAAAGTTTTAATAAAGTTGGCTTTGTTCAAATTAATCTTCTTACAACTAAGACCATTTTTGGACCAAAAGTGGAGAATTTTCAGTACCACAACCTTCAATTTCATTGATTTCAAACCAGAGTTCTGTTGCTCTTGTATACAATTGAAGTTGCTTTTTTTATTACATTCATAACGAAAACTCGAAAGTACTGATAAAGCAATAAATCTGGGGCACAGTCCATCAGGTGTCCCTGCGCCCCCTCCCAGAGCTAGTTGAGGCCTCTGATGCCAACTTGGGCCCAACTTGTGCTTCTTCGTTGAGCCAATCCCAGCGCTCATCAGACAAAGTGCAACTGAAGACAGGGGCAGGGGCCAGAAGCTCTCTAACTCTCCAAGCAATGCGGTCTGCTGATAAATTGCACATCCATTCAAACCACCAGCTCCCATCAGGAGCATTGACCAGGTGTTGCCGAAAGAAGTAGCTGCGGGCTGAATAAGCAGGGCAAGAGTCCACAACTTGCAACTTATCCATCAACCTTATCTGGGGAGGGATGAAAAATGAGAGATTAAAGAATAGAGAGATGTGCGATGAGAGAAAAGTGAGATAGGGGTTTTGTGGGAAAAATCGAGCCCGAGGGCCGAGTGATGTGAGTGAACATATATGTGAGCTTGGATGGGAAACATTACTGTAGCAGTAGTGGACTCCCTGCAAATCTGGTTGTCTCCCGGCAGTAGAAGGCATCCAGGCCTATCAATTTTGGATACATTCATCATCCAGGTAGTCCATCCGAAGTACATCGTGTTGTATTTTTGC